>JAUCBJ010003813.1:0-76587 GCA_032718475.1 Nemertoderma westbladi
CCATTTGAAAAAATATAAAAATGAAATGATTACTATAAATGTCTGTTTTAGTGCTCTACGCAGGCAAAAAAAATTAAAAAAAAAATCAAGTAACCAGCACTTTTCAGTTTGAACACAAAATTTTTAATTCATTTATACGATGCTATAAGTTCAGATTTTCAGTTTTTCTGGGACGCTGATTCTAATGGAAATACATTTCTAATTTGCCAGATCATTGCTACTCGTAGTTTAGCGGCGCAATAAGGAAATTTTGGGGCTATCATAATGTTGCGATATATGCCGTTGTGTACTGAAACAACCCGTTATACAGTATAAAATAAGTTAGATAAGTGCGTATTGATGTGCAACCGTAATAATTAGATAGGGTAAATAAAAAATACACAAGTTCATTTTATATTCAGTCGATTTTATACAGTATGTAGCCCTATTTACGTAATTTTATAATAAAACCCTGATATATTCATTTGCGGTGGCAAAATTCTTTAAAACAAAATATGATTTTGCCGTTTTCCAATATCTATCGAATCTAATACATTTGTGCTAATTTTATTTACATTTCCCTATAAATCGATGTTTGTGCTAAATAACGCCTAAATTGTGCTTTTAATAATCGCCAAATTAAGTTGAGGCGATTATGTGCTAATGATCGCCAAATTAAGTTCTGCCCACTGGTTGGTCGAAAATCGAGCTGAGACAACCCTGGATGTCGCCTGATCATGTGAGCAAAATTTAGACTTTGCGTCATTTCTACAGTTTAGCAGTAGCCTTCTTACATTTGTGACATTTGAATATGATTACTGCTTAGTCTGACTGTTGATTTTATATTTCTGATTGCAAATATAATTGCCGCAATGTAGTGAACCAAAATCAACGTTTGTTTCCTTCGACTGTCTGATTGGTTTTTACTAAGTTTGCGCCGTTACGGTAACTTCCCTCTTCAACATGTTGGGCTAGGGTTAGGCGCCGCGGGCTCACTGTTTGGAAGCGACGGGAGAAGTTGGAGGATCCAATGCACGGCACTACCGGCGAGGCTGGTGGCTGCGGTTGGCTGAATTAAGTTTAGGACCGAGGGCCGGTCGCCATTAAGGCTGTAAGGGGCAAGGCGACCTAGATCTTGTCTCTGAGATTTGCTATTAGGCTAGTTAGGTTTAGGTAGAAAGATCACATTGATCTGGTGTGACCTTAGCCGTTTACGCTAATGCTAATGCTAACGCTAATGCTAATGCTATTTATGTGTAATGTATTAGATAGGCGCTATATTTCTTGATTGTTTCTGTTTTCTATTTATGCTTGTTAAATTACTTTTAGGTCAAATAATACGGTATTTAGGCTGTCTTTAGTGTAGCCCATTAACGTAACTAATTAGCGTTACAAATTCTGGAATACCTAATAATTAGTTTGCAACCCCGTACATTTGAGTAAATGTAGTTTATGATAGTATTTAGAATAAAATAAGGACTTCGTACGCTGCATAGCGGAGAATAGTTTTAGTTATTTACACTTAGGAATTACAGAAATATCTTTGGACAAATTTACACTAGGTGGTTATCTAAAAAATAGCGGGTTTGCAAGTCTACAGTAGTTGCAAGCGTAGCGAGCAGTAATATAGCGATTACAGTCAGCGCTAAGGGCACCAGGGTTTAGGTAAATAATTTCCCCCTTTTTTGCATTATTAAATATTCTCACATTCAACATTTGTCCGTCTGACGAACTGCTTTATTTCTCTGTGAAGGGTGAACAATTGGAGTGTTAAGTCACCAACACTCGTATTAAGTAGCTTGGGAAGCCAAATCAGATTTATTGTTTTTGTTGTTTCTGTTTCGGCTTGGGTTTAGGGCAATTCGTTTGGTATGTTATAGTTTGATTAACCTCATTGTTTCATTCGAAAATACGAACATATCAAAAGGAAGAATCCACTCTGAGATTTCTTTAACACATAACATTTCGTACCCATCACCAAAAAAACCCTATTGCGCAAAAAACAGATTCAAACAATTAATTTACAAAATTGACATCTTTCAAAATTTGGTGCTGGCACCAAAATTTGGCACCCGCCGAAAAAAGCAAGTTTCAAATTTCTAAATTAATTTATAAGAATTCATATAATTGCAAACACCAAAAAACCGTTGTAAATAAAAAATAGAAACGTTGCAAAAAATCATATTTCATGAAATGTTACTATAAATAAATCATAATATATAAATAAATAAATCATTTTTCATGAATTTCAAGAAACGCCTCAAAAAAAGTGCCAAAAGTAGGGTTAAAGAGTGGTGCTATAACCCCCCCCCCCCCACCCCCCCCGGGTTAAATAGGGTTAAATCCCACAGATGATGCTAAGTGCTATTGTTGAATTTTAGGTGGTTCAAATTATCGAGATTTTCCAACTGATATGTGTCTATTTGATTGGCAAGGATACAGGATTGGTCATGTTGGATGGGATATGGGATGGCTAGTTTTCTCCAGCATTGATTCCGAGGATTATTTAGAATATCTAGTTTTTGGACAAAGTTAGTAATCTTTAATAATGATTAATTATTATGGAGACAGTAAGTAATCTCTTGTCATGAGTAACAGTAGTTATGGCCATAGCATATAAACCAACATTACTGATACATAAACCTTTTAATGTTTCCATAACTTATTATAGAAATACTGACAAACGCTCGGGCTCTCTCTGTTTACGATTCAGTAATGGACCCATGGATCCCACTCAGGATTCAGTTCGGTTTGGTTGGTTAGTGAGTCAGGTTCGGTGGTCGAGATTTGATTTTGTTAGTTTTGGAAGATGTAAATTCCATTTATGTTATACTTGAGAAGCTAATTCTTCATCTTACAGTACTTTCTGCGGGTCAATTAATGTCTCATTCTTAAGGATTGTGTTTGAGAGACCCGCCTGCCTCTAAGTAGACGATTAGTTGGCCTTCCGTTAGCTCTTACTAAAGTTACGTAAAGATTTAAATCCAGACCAAGCTATTTCAGGTTTTCGAGCCAGTCGCTTTTACACCTGCAATATTAATGCTATTAAATATAGGCTCATAGGATGAAAATCAATAAGCATTACATGTCCCACCTTGGTGTAGTGGTTGCATTGAATTCACATCTATCGGAGGTCCTGGATTCGATCTCCGCATGGGCCAAGGCAGTTCTAGTTTCGGAACGAATGCTTTGAAGGGACCAGCCAGGGCGCATCTCTGCCTGAACTACTGGACTTTGGATCATGACTACTGGAATTTCCTCTGTGGAGTAATAGTTCTGGGGGAACCGCACTGGAAGCCGAAGAAAATTTACTTTTACTTTTAATTTACTCACTTGAGGGTCTTCTTCAATTAATTACACTTAGAAATATTTCACAGAAATTATAGTAGAATCATCAACTAGATAGCTGGACAGTAATTAGCAATCTGGTTGATGATTATGTTAAAATGCATGAAGATAGCTCCACCAGCAAGGGAGTCGAAAAATTGTAAAGATACTTTATTTTCCTTATGAATGATATATATAATGAAATATATATATTTTATAATTTGAGACGCATTCCCGCAGCACCTTCTATGGGTACTGTATTTCTTCGTACTAAAATGTTCTAATATTTCACCTATTGATACATCATAATGAGCTTTGGGATTTTGTTGCCACCACCCTAATGGAAGTCGCCCATAACATATCTATCGAACTGCCAGGCTGGGAGAAGTACGTCCATACTCATCCTCCGCAGTAAATTAACAAGACCTGCAGGGCTTTTCAGATTCTGCTTGCTTGGAATAATGCTACCAGAAGAAATCTACAGCAGTATCAGTCTTTAATCCCCACACACCCCAACAAACGCAGTCATTGTTCTCCAAGCCGCCCTTTGTTTCAAAGAGAAGCAGATGCGAAAAATTATATGAAACAGATTTGAGAGGTTTATATGAGCAAGCAACATTTATGCCAGTGATAATACCGCATTTGATATTGACATTTACTTCAACACCGTTCTTGAAGCACCTCAGAGATTTACGGTAAGGCAAGTACATGAATTGGGTTATTGATAGAAGAGCTTTGCATTGCTGATGGAGAGGGCAGCCCTTTTACTCGTGTATGTGGGTCCAAATCATCTCGTCACTCTCTATCGATCCATGGAGCCCATTTTGGCACTTAGAAGGA
The DNA here is from genome assembly GCA_032718475.1 of Nemertoderma westbladi. Classification (NCBI taxonomy): domain Eukaryota; kingdom Metazoa; phylum Xenacoelomorpha; order Nemertodermatida; family Nemertodermatidae; genus Nemertoderma; species Nemertoderma westbladi. The sequence goes on from JAUCBJ010003813.1 coordinate 4,147, forward strand.
TAATTGAAGATTTATCAAAAAAGAAAGACAGCCTGTTAACTTTTTTGATTTCTTCAAGGCCTTTGATTCAGTCTCTCGCTCATATATGTTCAGCATACTTTCATTATTTGGGATTCCTGATGAAATTATTGCAGCAATCAGATCAGTATATGATGGTTCGACAACATTTGTGTCTACTGTTGATGGTGACACAGAACCATTCTGTTATTGGAGACACACTTGCACCATTCTTGTTCATAATTGTGGTTGAATATGTTCTACGCATGTCCTTAGACCATCATAATGATGATGGGGTGATGATAACTCCACCTACTGCCTCCAGAAGTCGAGGAAATCCTGCAAAGTACCTAACTGATCTAGACTTTGCTGATGACTTAAGAGTACTCTCAGAATCACTAGAGGGAGCCCAACAGCTCCTCAGCTCATTAGAACAAGCTGCTTCTAGTGTTGTTCTTTTTATTAACTCCAGAAAGTCCAACATTTTGACGGTTAACTTTGAAAGTCCTCAGCAAGTCTCTGATCGGATGAGCATAAGCTCAAAGGATGGTATGCTTGAGCATGTGGACGACTTCTGTTACCTGGGATCATGGATCCGGAAGTCAGGTGAGGACTTTCGAATACGTAAGGAAACGGCATGGGCAGCCTTGAATAGGCTTTCCAGGATTTGGAAGTCACCGAGAATTTATCGGAAACTTAAGGTCCGATTATTTAGAGCAGCAGTAGTTCCAGTACTCCTCTATGGGAGTCCATGCTGGGCTCAAACTAATGAGGACACCAAATCTCTGGATGGCACATTCACAAGAATGCTACGCCTGATTCGTTGTGTCAAGTACAATGCACACATCTCCAACCAGACAATATATAACATTGGAGGTGTCTCAATGGTTCCCCCACGCTTGATACTAGAAAAAAATCGCCTCCGCTTTACAGGACATTGCTTTCGCCGTGAGGTCCAGCCAGTGCATAATTTTGTACTTTGGCAGCCTCATGGAGTGAATAAGCATGGTGGACAGCCCATGACTGATTCTTGAGACGCATCTTAAAGGACACTGGCCTTGAAGATGCGGAAGATCTAGCAAATGTCATGGGTGATAGGGAATTGTGGCGGCGCAATTTTGTTGACAACCCGGCACAGCATTCTTAAACATGCAGCTGCAATGCAGCATGCCGATCCTAGTAGTAGTAGTAGTAGTAGCTATCGATCCAAACCACAGCACAGCCACATTCGAATCGTCCATTGATTGCCTTGACCAATGCTGATACCAGACACACCAGGCGGGAACAGGCAGGGACTCCAGAATGAATACTGTAGTCCTTCAAAAGGTCTGATCGAATTTTCCTCCTTTTTTTCATTTTTTTACTTTGAGTATATTTTGTATCTCAATGTATTCATTCCCCTACGGTTAACTTTGATGGCAGTTTTTTTCTGTTATGTGTATAAAGAGTAAAATAAATATTGTGTAATAAATACATACAAAAGTGGTGTTCCCCACCTAAAACATTATTAATTATTAGCATCACTACTAAAGTGAAAAATTTCAAAATCGCCATCTTTATAAATTTCAAAATTGCCATCTTGAGAATTATTTATTATGTGTGTATGTATGTTTACCTGCATGGCCTATCAAATTTTGAATTTCAGATTGACTGTACTGTAAGCCACTAAAGCATAATCAATAATTATACCTTTAGGACTGTGGTTAGAGAGGTTAATGTACTACAGAACACTGTTGGGAGTACCTGGTATATTAACAGCTGAGACAACCTATGATTCTGACCAATGGAAGGAGACTTTGTTACTAGGCGCCTCTGTGTTCTTCGGAATTCAAACATTCAGAAACATTTCAACTGAAAGTGACATCGCAAAAGAAACTGTTAAAAGGGTTGTGAACATTTACAAAAATAGGAAAATTTTGTTCAACGTAAATTAGTGGAGGTTAATAATACATTTCAAGGAAACCTTCATATTTCTGCACAATAATAGTCAGCTATTTTATACATTGTAATACATATGTAAATACATAGTGTAATATTGCAATTTGTAATAATAGTATGTTATCCTAATACACTGAACTATTGGCTAAGCGGTACATGGGAATATGAAGTTTTAAGTTACAACAATAAGTTGTATCTATGGTGGCTGAAAGCGGCCAAGATAATTTACTACTTTTTTAATTTTTATTTTGATCAACATTTTCTTCTTGTATTTCAACCCGGGTTAGAAATAATAGCAACCCGGGTTGAAAATAATATCAACCCGGGTTGAAATTAATAGCAACCCGGGTTGAAATTAATATCAACCCGGGTTGAAAATAATATCATCCCGGGTTTAAAATGATATCAACCCGGGTTGAAATTAATATCAACCTAGGTTGAAATTAATATCAACCCGCCGTGTTGGAATTAATATCAATCCAGTTGGGAATTGAATTATTCGTACCGGTACTGTAGAATGTGTGTTATGTCATGTTTTACTGTAGGAGTAGAGCTGTAGAGGCAGAGATTCAGAGAGGCTGATCATTTCAGTACTGCAGTACCAGGGATGGTGCTTGGTAAGTTCCAGTTGGTAGCCTAATTCTGTAATTCATGATATAAAAATGAGTAGGCCTAGTCCTAATAGTATTGTTACTGGTGAATTAGGACTACCATTACCTATTACTCAAGAACGATGATGGTTTATTATCGGCATAAACCTTGGTGTTGAAGACATTAATGGTGTCACTGGTCGGAGCGATGGTACCGGTACCGGTACTGAAAGTGAAACAGCTTCTGATTCTGGAGATTCATTGGATGATTTTCGAGATGAGATAACATGTTTGTGTTAGGTACCTCCGACTACCAATACTGATAGGCTTCACCTTCCCTCACACTCATCCTCAAGTCCTTTGCGCAACTCTCGTAGATTTTCTGCCTCTTCCTTTAATCGATGATCAAGTAGCCTATATCTAGACACCAGTACCAATATACGTCAGGAATCCGTGTATGAAGTTCTGTCCCGTTTGGAGTGCAAAGTGGGTCTTTGCATTAAGGTAAACGTCGTTAATGTTGACGACCAAGACAATGTACTTCATTGTGGATACCGGGCTTTTTCAAGAAAGGGAATCAACATATGGGAACCTTTATCTGTTAAATTCATTAGGGAGCGAGGCATAGATGCTGGAGGACCTTCGCGCAAATTCATAACCGATGGATTTATTTCCGCAACCCTGGCTGTGACTGATATAGCTGATTATGAACTATGGGACAACGTTAATAAAGTAAGATATATATAATTATTTATTTAATAATATAACATAGAAATTAAATTAACTAATTAAATAATTATTATTTTGGGGTTAGGCCTATACAAAATATTATTAACCTTAACTTTACTTTATATAAGTTCTGCAGAAACATCCGGAGAATTCAACACTGCAATATACGAGGCTACTGATCTGATATCTATGAGTGGTTGTTTCAATATAACTATCCATGGCTTCAGTGACCAAACGCAAAATAGATCTTGTTGGAGATTTGGCTAAATTCATAGTGATGGATAGAACATTGAACATGCCATTGAACAGTAAGTTAATTATTAGTTGATTCTTATGAAATTCCAGGATGGTCTAAAAGAAGTTGGATTAGTTAATGTTAAGGGTTAACCCTATTAGTACTGGTCTATAAAATGTTGTACACTGATTCTAATGGAATACATTTCTAATATGCCAGATCATTGCTACTTGTATTTTTCGGTGTAATCTGGCAAATTTTGGTGCTAGCACCAAATTTCGTACCCATCACGAAAAAGTACAAGTTTGCGATGTCCAGTGCTGTTTATATTGTTTCCATCGGATTGAGGACCCCCATAAACCCGTATAAAGCAAGAAACAAGGTGACACAATCAATTGATATATTTGATTGTTTTCAAAATTTTGCACCCACTTCCGAAAAATACAAGTTTGAGATGTCTTGTTCGATAAGGGGGGGGGGGGGGGGGAAACACTCCCGCAGAGAAAAGGCGAGAATTAGGTTGTCGGCCAATGGGGGGACAGCAGGGCATCAGCTGAGTAACACGGCCAAAGGTAGTGTAGTATATTACCGGTCGGTGTTATTCAGTCACTCAGTTATCTCAGTACAGTCATGGCAGTACGGTGACAGTTTAAGACCCTCACCGCCGTCACCCATATTACCAGCAGTATTCAGTCATTGTACAGTCATGGCAGTACGGTGACAGTTTAAGACCCTCACCGCCGTCACCCATATTACCAGCAGTATTCAGTCATTAGTGCTATCTGTTATTATATCTATATCTGTATATGCTATCACCTATATCTCATATTATTAACAATACTGGAACAACAAACTCCTTTTCCATCACACGGTGCGGCTGACGCGTACATAAAACACCGGTCGGGATCCTCCGATCCCGTCACAGCAAATATTAACAGTTCCTTTAGTACGTGGCGCTTTAAGTATAAAAACAGAGTTATGACTTATACTAATCACAACTAGATGGCCACAGGGTTTCGTAAATAGCGCATTCTTTAGGAGATGCTTTATTAACCTTCACACTACTTCACACGACTCCACACGACTTTACACTACTTTACACCTCTTCACACTAATTTGCCAACCGTCACTGAATTTGATCATATATAAGGAGGATTGCAACTGACACACGTAGGTATTATGAAATAGCATTTAATTCACACAAAACCACTATAATTTAAGTTGCAGTTGCTACCAGTATACTCTTTTCCTCTTATCTCAGTAATCAATAAGATTGAGGGGTTTATGATTGTTTATCGGTATTCTCCAAATATAACATCCATTAGTATAAACAACAATTAATAATATAAAACGGCAGTAAAACAGTGCGGTTAACAGTCAGTATGTGTTCAGTCATATGAGTTGATGTTACGATGTGGTGATTCAGTTAATAGATTTACGTTCCTATAACCAAGGCCATCAGATGTTCCTGGGCCAAAGTCTGAAACTTCCGTACAGAAGCACAGAATTCTGAGCTGAATCTATTTCTCAGATAAATAATAACCATAATGCATTGCGCGAGTTTCTCAGGTAGGTCTCTGTTAGCCGTAAAGTGAAAATTGCTCTGATTGGCTGAATAAGACAGAACAAAGAAACCTCCACGTACACAGAGAATCAGCTGACAGATTTCGTCATCTTGGTTCTAACTTCTTTCCGACGCGTAGCTGAACAATTTGAGGGCTATTTTAGAGTATTCTGCGCATTGCGTGAAAGTGACTAGTTATGTCCGCAAAAGCTTTTACAAGGTGATCGTAAATAAAGTAGATTCGGCTTTCCTCCTGGAGATAATAGACCACTTCGGCGAAACAGGTGGCTATTGTGATGGACCATTATTAAATTGAGAGTATACTGGAGAAACGGCAAGTAAACATATCTAACAATCTCTATGTATAAAGTCCGGACATTTCATCGGACATTCCACCCGATTTCCCACTGGACATAACTTCACATACTCACAGTAATGCCGCATTTACTCCATTGGAGCTTTAACTGTCCTAAGGTAAGTACAAGCATCACATTGCACTCACGAGATATACCTACCTTACAGCCTACGTTAAAACCCGGGACTGATATGGGGAGACATACAAGCCTACCGAAACCCGACAATCCCATCGAGTTTAAGCCACTATTACATGTCAACTCACAGAGTACTGATGATCAAAGACGGTGGAGGATAAGGAAGTACTTGTAGATGCAGACAAATCTACACTTAAGAAGGAAACTCTTGCTGGAGGGCTGGCCACAGGCCCAGCTTATACATCCAAGTTTCCAATAAAAACATATAACTTACCTGATGATGTCACTAATGCTTACGTCGATCATATAGTCAACCTTACGGATTCTTGGACAGATGCTTGCCGTAAACTGGCATGGCACAAACGTCTGCGACAGTATGTCAATGGCAAGCATCACTTTTCACGTCGACTCACTATGACTGAAATCGACAGGTGTGAAATCGAAATAATTCGACATTACCAACTACGACATTTCACACATGAGTTCAAAGCAAGCAAACAGTTGGCCGAAGCTGGAGGCAACCCGAAGGCTCCTCTTTCAATAGCTGCCACCCGAAGGTAGGGTTGGGCACTACTATCCCAAGATTTGCTCCCAGTTATTTAACTGGTACTCATGAAGTGAGTTAACTTGAGTTAACATCACTCAGTCATGGTCAGCCAATTAGGTCGTTACCAATACTGAGTTGGAGTCCGATTATATATAATGGCTTACTTTGTCATAAAGTCCTGGCTCAAAAATATTGAGTTTGCCAATGGCTTCAGGTACCCTATCAATGTACTACAACACCACGAAATACAACGTGCGATGAGACTGGACGCACATATATGACTATAGAACACGCCAGAAGACACCACTATACCTGTCTCATATATGTTCAAGGTTTGCATTAATCAGACCCAGTAGGGCATTAAGTTCAGTAATGCGTAACTGCATTACTTGTAGGAAGGTGCATTCTGGAATGGACATGGTGTACTTATTAAATAGAATAAATGGCCTGCAGAGAAAGCACATACATATAACATTCGAATGCCCATATCTCAGGTGAATATATCTGGCGCGAAGTAAGAGTCCTGGCGCGGAGTGCCAGGTCTCTCCGGCGCGATTTGCAGAATATTGTGAACTGGCGCGTCGCGACAGGCGCGATTTGAGTGCCCTGGCGCCTCACCGTCGATGACCCCATAAAGCCGGAATTTTCGATTTTGCCTTTAGATTTCTTTTATATGCGTTTTAAAAATGCGTATTTTGCGATATCGCACCCTCCGTATCGTGGCTATTCTCCACATTAGTCGTAATTTTTTATTCACTACTACAGTATGTGTCCCCATGACCATATCTTTTTTACTATAGCTAGTTTTTGCTACTGTTTTTTAGAACTATTCTATTTCATGTTAGCTATTGTAGGTAAAAAAAATATGTTCCAGAACAAATATTTTTTGTTATTTTTTTTTTTTTTTTTTTTTTGTTATTTTTTGTTATAATTTATTTATCTATAAACATTAAAAAATACAAATTATCAGGCTAGCTAGTGATTTTCCAAGTTTAGCTATCATTTAAAAAAAAAATTCAGAAATAAGTTGTTATGTGTAATAGACGACTCGGAAATTTTTTTTCGAGTTTTCGTTCGTTTCATGTGAAAGAGCATGTGGAAAATCCCCAGAGAGCAATTTTACTTAAAAATAATTAATATTGGCTGAGTTATAGCGATTTTGAAACGCAAAATTAGCAACATCGAAAAATCAGGCCGTTTCAGAAAACTGCACGAGTGACGCCAGCCATAACACAGCAACAGTTGTCAAGCGCAGTTGATTGGCTAATATAAAGTATAATATTGCAGTATCTAAAATAAAACAAATAATAAATGTAGCTATGTATTTATTTGGATGTGTATTTGTGTTGTGTTAAGAATCGATTATAGGATAGCGGCATGGAGGCAAATTATTCATATCAAGTTAATTATTCTAGAATAATATTTATTTCGCCCATACCTGTATCGTAGAGGTGTAGCTAAATATAAATATAGCTAGCTAAATACTGCCAGGCGTTTCATTAATCTATTTTTTAATTGTTTTTACAGCGAACAATGCGGGATGGGTAGATTAGCACTAGGTGGAAATTATTTAGATTTTTGTACAGTTCACTGTAAAGTGTTACTGGTACTAGTGTTGCACGTGTCACCATTATTCTGCCTTTCATAATAGCTGTTTTTGGTTTGACATCCAAAAATATCAAAATACCAAAACATAATGTTTTGGGCTATAGGTTTATGTTCTTGACATATTTTGGGTAGTTACATGTGAAAAAAAATGTTTTAAAGAAAATAAAAACAAATGTTTGTGGTAGATATTGTTTTCAATGGTATGTACTGTTTTAATATTGTAGCTAGTGTTTTTATAAAATACCACAAAATCTTATTTTTTGATGCCATTTCAGATGCCATTACACCAACGCATGTGGTAGAAGTAAAATGTTCAACATCAAAACATGCCATTCAAAAATCTTATCTTACACAATCGAATATCGTAAGCGCTAAATTCATGTCACAAATCCAACTTCAAATGCATCTTTGCAATAAACAATGGGCCTTGTTTAGCATCGCAGATCCATCTTTTGAAATAAATGGCGAAGTGAAAATTGTTGAAGTACAGTATCATATGATTCCATATACTTGCAAAGTTTACTGAAAAGTAGTCGTAGCTTCTGGAAGGAATATATATTTCCCAAAATTGTGAAAAAATAGATAATTAAAAAATGTAAATTATACAGTAGTTATAGTTCAACTAAATTCTGATTAATGCTGATTGTATTGAGATGGCAGCTGAAGATATTTTTACTACGTCATCCATTACAGCTACATGGACTAACTATGTCCACTTACTACTAACTAAATGCGAATCCACAATCTAATCCAAAGTAATCTAAGTTTTGAAGCTGAATAAAACATCAATAAGCTACTGGATTTCTACCACCTGGCAGTTTTAGCTACAAAATATGTTTTATTTTTATAGCTAACAACTGTATAGTTTGGGAAAAATAATTATTATTCTGGAATAATTAATTTGTCATGAATCAATTTCCACATTAAGATATCAAATAATGTATTCTTAACACAACACAAAAACACACTAAATAAATATTAGCTACACAATTTATTTTAGTTACTAAGATATTTATATTGTATAGTAACCAATGAACATTTACTGCTGCACTAGTGACGTCACTAGTGCAGTTTTCTGAAACGGCCTGATTTTTCGATGTTGCTAATTTTGCGTTTTAAAATCGCTATAACTCGGCCAATATTAATTATTTTTAAGTAAAATTGCTCACTGGGGTTTATTCACATGAAACCAACGAAAACTCGAAAAAAAATTTCCGAGTCGTCTACCCCATTATCTATAAACATTTTTTATTCAGACTAGCCTTTATCCCAAAAAGGGTCATGGCAATACATACATACATACGTGATGAACAGTAATTATAACTACAGTATAAATGTTTAAGAGTTTACGGCCAACCAATAAATCATAGGTACTAAATAGGCCTACAGATACACAAAACAATGAGAGCCAGATCTAAACGGATTTACGAATTTGGCTTACAGGGAGATCGAAATGCTTTTAATTTAGAAGTTCGTATTTATTTAGGAGTTCGTACACTTCGTATTAATTTAGGAGTTCGTATGCCGTATCGAGTAATTCTACTAGAAGGTTATTAGTTGTTCTGTCATCACATTTCATTATGCTATAGAATTTCATATTATCGTCAAAATTATTTAAAATTAAATTCGTCGTAGTAGTCAAGTAGACAGTGGTGACAACCGTTCAAATTGGGATTGACTGCAATTTTTTTTCCTGAAAGTGTTCACTTATATAAGACATTTGAAATTATGTCATATTTAACATAGTCAGCATTGAGCATTTTTTTCGTGAACAATATTTAACTTAACGACAGATGTTTTGCATAGCAACAAGGTTAAATTAACACGAAGATGTATTTAATTGACCTATGGAGACACTGTGCAATATAAATAACGATAAACTAAGCTTGAAAATATTGAAATATAAGGAATAAGCATTATATTTTCAATAATAGGTTACAAATTTTGTAAATATTACATACATTGCGCCGAGTGCACATTTTTGGAGTACATCATTGAGGCTAATAAATGCACCGACATACCTCTCTGTCCTCAGTAATACCTGATGCCATATCAGCTCGCTAATACACTCTACATGTATCCTCAATAAGCCACGGAAGTATGAGTTTGAATGTAAATTCGTAGCCAACATTAATGGCATTGCTACTACTACTACAACTTTTTGGTCGAGCGTGCTCGAACATTATTGCGCTGCCTAATGAGCTTCTGGACAGATTTATTTTCTGATGTGCAGTGTTCACCGAAACGGATTTTTGATGTTTATGTAGGGTGATGTTAAGTTTAATAACTGGACCATTGATGCATATTTCCTGAATTCGGTGACATAACTATCTTTATTGATTATTGATTATATATTATATGTCCTCGGCTTCGCCTCGGACGTTATAACAGTCCTTGGACGAAATAATAGTTACTCGTATAAAATATCCGTACAAAATAACAAATAACAGTTCAATAAATGTGTTGTCTCCCTGAGAAGGTTAACAATTCTAAAAGGGTTTTGTTTGGGGGAGAGTAAAGAAAATGGGGCATGGAATTTTTGGGGGATAATATAAATAACGGTATTTATTACGGACTCTATTTAAAAAACTCAATATTTTAGCGGGAAATAATTACAAGTAATAATACAGTAAGTAATTTAAGCGTTTTTATTTAATTTCTCTATGTAAATAGACTGACCATTGATGATGTTACAGTAGAAAATTCCCTCCCTCCATATTTCGACTGCGGGCAGGTGACAGACTAATCAGTTTAATTGAATTATTACTCATTGTTGCTCTTTCTTCATTGGCGGAAGACATATTTCACGGCTCGGGTCTCAGCGAAGTCAGGCTAAGCTGATCCTCTCATAGGGGTTTTTGTTTAATATGGTGGTACAGGAGAACATTGTAGATACATTGTGACACAGCTGTAGTTAATTTGGGAGAATGGTTGGTCAGCGTTTCTAAGAGATGGATCTACCGTTTTGTGAAACTCACTCCAAGGCACTCAGGATTTAGGCGACGCCCATTCCCACCATTTTCATTCTCATACCTCTGCCATCGGACTATTTAACATACAAACCATTCTAGAACATATTATGTATTTTGTTACATTATTATGACAACTTATCAGCGTTCTAGTGATATCTCCACAACGAGCGAGGTACCATTTACAGCATTGCGGCCTATAGGACGGAACCCTGTAAAGTATTCATAATTTAATAGCAATAAACTCCTAAACGTCTTGACTGTTCTCAGTCTATCGATGAGAGCCATATTGTACTGTAAGTGTAACATTATTTACGTTTCATTTGTTACAATAACTGCAAGCAATTTCTTAAAAAGGATATCAATTTCACTTATATCACTAGAGAGTGAACATTTCAATATTAAATATAATAATTTTAAGCGTTGAAAACGCAGACAAGTTTACATAATGTAACAAAATTACGCACCCAATACATCATTCAGCCATTGTGTGAAAAGGGCACTGTTCTGTTAACAGCGTTTATATTTATGTAAACCTCACTCGCTCCACTCACTCGTTACATAAATACACTCGGGTCATAACTCTGAGAAGTGCTAGTTTTCACACAATCATGTAAATAGTTTTGTATTTCAAGAATATTAGTTAAATGAATGGTTTGGCGCGTCTTCACCCGCGTCCAATCTTCGTCTGATCGGGGGAAATGAGCAGATTACAGAAACGGCAGGTTACATATGACTTTTTCTAACCAAAACAATAAACAATGTTGCTAATAATCATTTTGAGAGCGAAGTTTTCTCCGGCCGAAGTTTGCTGCGTACCAAATAAATGGCCACACAAAACATCAGAGGAAATGCAATAATGCCAATATGCCAGTCAAGTCAGCCTGCACTTTACATACATTACTCTTGTATTCTTGTATGCCGCCTTTCCAGCGGCAACAACAAAGCAGCAAAAAGATACCAATATTTCTTGATGTACAAAGGGTGCAATATTGAGGAGACACTTTTTGCAAACGCTTGCAAAGTAAGTAGTGAGAAAGTTAATTTCTCCCACCTACCGAAAAATTCGAGTTCATACTACCTATCTATATTTCAAAGTTTTCCTGATATCATTAAAGATTTGTAAAAAATATAGCGGAGAGGGAGAGAGTTGCCCAGTTAAGGGGCCGCATTCGTAATTACGACTTGTCGCTCAATTAGGATAAAAAATTTAGTGCTATATTTTTTCACAACTGTGGCTAAGTGATAACCTTGAATACATACCAGAATAACTTCAAAATTATTTATGATGGCCTAGTCTCTGTATAGTATAGTAGCCTCCATTGCGCTAAATGAAACGGGAAACTTAAAATTTTCTAGAATAATTGTAGGCCAATAGAATAATGTTCATGTGGAATCCTTACCTTAGTATAATTATGTAAAAATGCTGTAGCTAATATTCTAGAAAATTAATACAACTTGACGATTTCAAAAATGCTACAAATTTCCATACAATATAACACAATTTGCGTACTATATAACACAATTTGCGTAAAAAATAAATAACACTTTTAGTACGGAAATTTTGATATATAGGAATTATTACGGGATTTAGGGGAGACAACATGGCATTTACTGGAAGTAATTAGTTTATTTTTGAGATTCGATTTATTTTTGATAATATAATTATTAATTTACAAATTATAACACTCATTGTTCACACACTTGCAATACAAATTACAAGGCACCTTTAGAGCCTGGCAACTACATCTTGCAGTAGAACAAGGTCTTTGAGAATTGCATCTACAGGATGCTATTTGTAATATAGGCTCTGGAGCCATTGCTGGTACACCTGGATTTGGTTTAAGTTTGTTATCGGCCGACAACATCCAACCAAAGTTTGTTGGTTCTAGTGGTGGCTGAGTAATGTCCCCAGCAGTTTGGTTGATGTTTAGTTGTAGTAAACACTTTGTATCTTAGCTCATTCAATGATTTGGGCGCCCCTTCGCCTAAAGACCGATATAGGTTTAAGAGAAATACATTGCCAGCTTTTAACCAATCATCTTCTTCTGCAAAGGGGTCAGTAAACGCGGTCAATGTGCTATTCGTGGAAGGGAGCAACTTTAGAGCTGTCTTCTTTCCTTTACGGAAGGGAAATGAAACAGTATCACAGGCTGTCAAGCAATGTAAAGCAAGCAGACTGTGACACTTATCCTTTAATGTTGCAGCTGTTGCGTTTATGTCAATAACTTTTCCTGAGAATCGTTTCAAAGTTATTTTTGTAGCTGGTTTCATATTCCAAAAAAGAACAATAAAAGTACAAAATATATCTGTATCATCCGCAGTAATCTGGATATGATTAAATTCATTAATAAACTTTAACATATAACTAATGATTATAACATCTCCTTCCTCATGTTTGAATTTCGAGTTATTTTCACCCACTAAGCACAGATTTGAATCCTTGTGGTCGTAGGCGTGGTTGCATAATATATCAATGAGTTGCTTTTTGCTGTTTTCACATTTCATGACTGAGTGTAAGCGGATTCAATTCCACTTCATTACCCAGCAGAAAATGGAACCAGTGGCATTTTACTAATATAGTTGGGGATGTGAGATTACCAATATTAATCTCGCCTCATAACCAACATTGGGGGGGGGGCGACACAAGCCCCAAAGCCGCAGAGAGAGGTGAGAGGTCAAACCACCGGGGAGGGAGAACAGCTATTAGAGGCTAGCAGCGCTTGGAAACACTCACAGGGAGTGCCAAAGTGACAATTAGTATATTAGCCAATAGCAGGGAGGGAAGCACGTGATAGAGATAGGAAAGCATCCATTGGGTACAGAAAGGGCTAAGTACAGTAAGAGGTGAAATCAATACCCATCTGTGTTGATCATATATTATCCTGCATTACTGATTTACCGGTCAGTTCATTCAGTTACTCAGTTGCAGACCAGTCATAGTTTATGACCATCACCGCCACTAACATCAGCAATCAATCTGTGTATGTTCTGCTATTACATCATTCTGTATTATTACCGATTGACCGATTGTGCTATTATCGTTTGAACTATCAATATCGAGAAACAATAGAAACCCTTATTGTTTTCCCCAACGGCCTACGGCCAAAGCGAACTAGCACGACTGCCCAGCAGAACGGTGACGCGTACAAATCTAACCCGGTCGGGATCTTATAGATCCTGTCACACTGAGTCTCTTGGCGGTAATGTTGTATCTGGATTCAAATCGTATTGTTGTCCGCTTCTTTTTGTATTTTTCTGTCTCCATTCTCTCTCATAAGATTTAGTACTGTTGTGACTGTACTGATCAAATATAATAAATGTTTTGTGAGAGTTTGTGTATTTAGTGGTGAAGTTTTCACATAAAGTTTTCACACTAGATCTACTTGGCCACTGTATATGGTATAATGAGGCATTCCCATCGACCAGTTCCAAGTCTACAGGTTCAAGAGTATCACAATAATGTGCAATGCAAAATAATGCCGATTTTTGGCCACTGCGCATGCATCCATTTTCATTGAAAAGTGAGGGAGGAAATGGTGACAACTCGAAATTGAATAATGTGGCTAACTCGATATGTTGTTGTTGTGCAATAACAAGAAGATGTCCTTACAGTTTCTCTGAATCGCAATAACTCATTGGTGCTATATCGCACTTGATATGTTTAGCCATTGTAACTACTTCTTGTTTAATGGGTGAGTAGAAGGATTCTGGGAGGCCGGATATAAACCTATTTAACCCTTTGGTGCCAATATCAACAGAATTGTCCACATTTACAGCAGGAGAAGCAACATGTCCATCAACAATATTAATCAATTTATTACTGTAACAGTTCAAGAAAGGATTGGCACTTTTTTCAGAGCAGGTGCTATACTCTTTCTATCCTTTGCATCAAGTGCTCTCCGTTTCTCGGATTATTCCCTATGTTTACTATTACTTTGACCTGACTTAGGATCTTCATCTAACATCGTTTCTACAGCCATCGAGAGCATGTTACTTTGTGGTGTGATAAGACCCAAACTGCTATATGTTCCTCTGAGAGAGTCTTTCCAACTAAGCCACCTTTGGATTTTCCATACCGAATATATGTTTGCTCGCCAAATTGATCTTGGAAGACAGAAATCCACACGCCATTATGATGACGGCAGACAAACTCACCATTGATAAAGGCATCATAAACATCCAGAGGAAGCATGTTCTCCATTTCGTGGACATGCCATGTCAAATATCTTGCATAGTTGCAATGACCAGCAGCAAACATATACGGTAACATCATTCTCATTGCATATAAGTAAAGTAGCCAATCATTGTTATTCTTAGCTGTGATAAAGATGTTGATATTGGATACAGGAGTTATCAAGCAATCAACCCATAGACGTCCTGTTCTTGAATTACGAATATTTTCTAGAGAGGATTGAACCATATCTAAGGTACTGTCAGGTAATATTATTTCTTTAATTACTTCCGATGCCACCATCCGAAAAGCTCTTATGGCTTTCGGCCAGACTTTTCCATTTGCCATATTTGATACTCCTCTAAAAGTAGAGCTCAATACATCCTCGAAACCACTTCCATTCTTCAAGATCCCTATACACCCTACAAATGACATTAGAGTATGCATCCCCCCTTGGCTTGCAATTAAGTTAACCCATCTTTCTGGGTCAGACAATTTAATCCGTAACACTAGTTTATAGATCGCCATGTCAACACATATATGAACATAAGGCATATTATTCTTGCGGAGTTGTTCTTCTGACCAGGAAAGTACAGTCAAAATCATGTCACAATTGGTAGGTGGAGAATCAATCAATGGTCCAAAAATGAACGGTATTAGTATTGCCTGTGACCCCACTTTTTGATGAAAAAAACTAGCTAGTAATTTATGATGTACTAGCTACATATGTTGGTATTATGTTTGCCCCACTCAAGTTCTACATTCTGGAACATTTTTCTTGTGTTGCTATGGTAACCAAGTGTTGTAAATAATAATTTATTGAAGGTTAATCGAATATGTTATTTAATGAATATAACAATGTAAATTGATTAGTTTTTTGTTTTTGAACTGAATTAAACAGATTTCTATAATTCGCTATTGTTTATTAGTGTTATCAGTTTGCTGAATGGGGCCTCCCTGTTGTAATTTCGCCACCAAAATTCAGCGAGATGATTCTGTAACAGGTTCTTATTGGTTCCTCTCTTGTTCCTCATCAAGCCTAGCTTGGCATGTCCCCACATCCCTTCTATCCGCTGGGTAAATTACTAGTTAGTTTTTTTCATCAAAAAGTGGGGTCACAGGCCATACTAATACCAAAATGAACCTTCAGGACCTTCAGGTATGTGGCCTTCTCCTCGTGAATTACATAGCATGAAACCTATTATCATTAATATTAGGTTGCACATTAGGGTGGTGCGTTTTTTACATTTTTTCGATTTCATTGTTCTACCGGTGCAAAGAAGTTGCCAAATGGTAAAAAAATAAGGCAAAAAAAATTTCTTTAAGTTTCGTTGATATCTTCACGGATCCCAAGAGGGTTGAAATTTTGAGCCATCGTAATGCGCCATAATTAAATTTATAGCAATATAACACGTTAATGAAAGATCAATGACTCAAGAAAGAACTTCCTGCATGCATCAAATGGGTCCAAACTTAGTTAGATACCAAAATTTTAATTTTTGGATCAAGGGAACTAGTGCCACAGGCATATGGACAGAACCTACCATTTGGCGCAAGTGGGGATAATTCTCAATTTTCGCGATAGCCAATTTTGAGTTCTCCTACAACATTAATATTATGCTCATTAGAACCGCAATGACCGATTTAGTGGGGGTAGATACCTTCAAAACAAACTTAGAGCGAATAGTTCTTGAAATATCGCTGAAAATGTGAAGTCCGGCACAAGTCTACATTACCACCTTCATGAGATATGGACAAATCCTCAAAAAAATTTATTTTGAATTATCTCAAGGAATCAAGAATAGACACATCGCTGCAACAAATTGATTTAGAGTATACAGACACCTTTAAAATTAAAGAGTAGTGATTAATTCACTATAGTTTTTGTACAAAATGTGTGGAATGGGTCAACTCAATATCAAGTATTAATTGGTGGATATAGGCCATAGGCCATAGGCATGACCATAGGCTATTACACAAATGAGTCATTACAAACGAATGTCCAATTTGTAAGACCGTGCTTGACCAACCTATATAAATTCGCAATCCACACCTGCAGTTGGTGGTCAAAGAATACTTATACAGTAGTACTTAAAAAATACTTTTGCTGCGCAGCAAAATAACTCAGCGAAGTACATCAATTTATTAATTTATCGTAAAATCAACTTCAATGACCGACCTATTATTCAAAGTGATTTAAAAAAAATTATTCAAGTTGAGATGTTGGTAGCACCCGATATTATTATTATACAATAAATTCTACAATGAAAAGAATACAAAATTTAGCCATATTGTATTTTATTCCGTGTTTGGCTTCTTTTGTAACTTACTCGACTACAATATTAAAGTAAATTTGGCTAGATCTACAATAACATAGATTATAATACACCAACTACTACTATGATCGGCATGCTACATTGCAGCTGCATTTTTAAGAATGCTGTGCCGGCTTGTCAACAAAATTGCACCGCCACAACTCCCTATCACCCATGACATTTGCTAGATCATCCGCATCTTTAAGGCCAGTGTCCTTTAAGATGCGTCTCAAGAAAGTCATGGGCTGTCCACCATGCTTATTCACTCCATGAGGCTGCCAAAGTACAAGATTATGCACTGGCTGGTCCTCACGGCGAAAGCAATGTCCTGCAAAGCGGAGGCGATTTTGTTCTAGTGTCAAGCTTGGGGGAACCAATGAGACAGCTCCAATGTTATATAGTGTCTGGTTGGAGATGTGTGCATTGTACTTGACACAATGAACCCGCCGTAGCATTCTTGTGAATGTGCCATCCAGAGATTTGGTTTCCTCAGCAGTTAGAGCCCAGCATGTACTCCCGTAGAGGAGTACTGGAACTACTGCTGCTCTAAATAATCGGACCTTAAGTTTCCGATTAATTCTCGGTGACTTCCAAATCCTGGAAAGCCTATTCAAGGCTGCCCATGCCTTTCCCTTATGTATTCGAAGGTCCTCACCTGACTTCCGGATCCATGATCCCAGGTAACAGAAGTCGTCCACATGCTCAAGCATACCATCCTTTGAGCTTATGCTCATCCGATCAGAGACTTGCTGAGGACTTTCAAAGTTAACTGTCAGAATTTTGGTCTTTCTGGAGTTAATAAAAAGACCAACACTAGAAGCAGCATGTTCTAATGAGCTGAGGAGCCGTTGGGCTCCCTCTAATGATTCTGATAGTACTCCTAAGTCATCAGCAAAGTCTAGATCAGTTAGGTACTTGGCAGGATTTCCTCGACTTCTGGAGCCAGTAGGTGGAGTTATCATCACCCCATCATCATTATGATGATCTAAGGACATGCGTAGAACATAGTCAACCACAATAATGAACAAGAATGGTGCAAGTGTGTCTCCTTGGAGGACGCCCCATAACACTTCAAATGGTTCTGTGTCACCGTCAACAGTAGACACAAATGTTGTCGAACCATCGTATACTGATCTGATTGCTGCAATAATTTCATCCGGAATCCCATATAATGAAAGTATGCTGAACATACGTGAGCGAGAGACTGAATCAAAGGCCTTGAAGAAGTCAACAAAGATAACATCCAGATGCCTGTCTTTCTTTTTTGATAACTCTTCAATTATCCTTCTAAGTGCCAAAATGGGCTCCATGGTCCCACGACCTTTACGGAACCCATTCTGATTTCCACGTAGCAGTCTCTCAATGGGATCCCTGATGCGATTTAATAGAATTCTATTGTATAGTTTTGCAGCAATCGAGATCAATGAGATTCCCCGAAAAGAACCATAGAGTGTTAGGTTGCCCTTCTTGGGAACTGGCACCAACTTATTTGTTTTCATTTCTTGTGGGACTCTTGTTGTATGGTACATGTCTACTATGATGGGATAGATGAGTTTTAAACACTCAGGCATTTTAAAGACCTCAGGGGGAACACCATCTACTCCACTGGCACGATTGGTCTTAATGCTCTTTGCAGCAGCCTTCACTTCTGCAAAGGAGATATCGCCAATGGGAATACAATCTGGGAGTACAGACTCAGACACTTTTACTTCTATAAAGTTATCAGGCAATACCCTGTCATTATTGAGGAGCTTTTCAAAGTGGGCTTTCCAACCATTGAGGCGATCGGCTGGTGATTCAGCCTTAACCTTGGTGGTTGGTTGGCTTTTCCGCCCAGTAAGCAGATTGATCGATTTCCATGCCTGGGATGATTGCCTGCTGTCGTCAGCATCATTGATGGCATCAACCTGTTGGTTTATTAGCTCCTGTAGATTAACAGAGTACTGCCTGTTCAGGGACCTAGATGCAGCTTTAACTGCATTCTTGGCCACTGTAGTCTGTTTGAGTCGGGACACTTTCTGCGCCTTATGAAGGTCATTTCGGCACTTCTGAATTTTGTTGTCAGTCCAGGGGGCCCTTTTCCTGTTTCGAGGGTATACAGGAACTGTTTCTGCAGCTGCTAACTTAACTGCTTCTGTAAAGGCAGTATAGCCCTCACAGTGATCTGCCGCCTCAGAGGCAAGAGCCTCATACCTGTTGCTCAGCTGTAGTGTGAAGCTGGATCTCACACTTGGCTGTTGCAACAGAGAGGACCAGTCATGCCGTGGCAAGGCAGATTTCGTTGTTCTGCTAGCACGCAGACTAAGTCTTACCTTGGCCACAATAAGGCGGTGATCACTGGAGAAGGGTCGAAGTGTAAATGCATTACAGTCTTGTATAGAGCTCCTGTATTTCCTACGAAACAGAATATGGTCTATTTGGGACTTGTGACCACTGGGTCCACTATGAGTCCATAGCTTTCCAGTTCGCTTCTTGAACTGGGTTCCAGCCGAAAACAATCCATTTCCAGAGATAAAATCCTGAAGATGGACAGAATTTCGGTTAACACTATTGCTATAGACCCAGGGCGATGTAGGTGATTGATGCAGACTTGCATTAAAGTCTCCCAGGAATGTTAAGAATGCATGCTGATCCACTCCATCAGTTGCTGCTTGTAGATTGTGGTAGAAATTTTCCACCTCCTCTACAGGGGCAACACTAGTTGGAGAGTAGCACACAATCAGAACCACCTTAGGAAACTTCTTAGCCAGTCTTCCAGAACATGAGAAGTGGCAACGGATGATGCGGTTAGAGATTTGGTCTATTTTGTCCAATGCTGCATGTGCAGTTGGATTCATCAATAGACCAATTCCACCATTGCCACTATCATCTGCTGACGCGAGGGCGAGTCGCCAACCGCCCCCCATGTCCTTAATCAGAACCTCATCAGTCTGTCCAGTCTGCATTCGGTGCTCTTGAACACCCACTGCGCTAAGAGAAAGCTTATCTGCCAAGGCAGTCAGCTCACCTTGTCGCATTGGGGACCTGAGTGTTAGGGTGTTTACTGAGGCTAGTCTAGTGACTTGCCTCAGATTCACCAATGGCTTTGTTGGTCGGGGTGGAACATGAGAGTAGCCTCCAACTCCAGAATCCCTCTCCCCATCACAATCTGGCCTCCCTGGTGACCCAGGGTTTGGGCCAGAAAGGTCATCAGGAAAGGGACTCAAAGAATTGTTGGCTGCTCTCTCTCCAGTAGGGGGTGAGACAGGCTTATAATACACCAACACCAACAATGCTATAATTGGAGATACAATACATGTGATTCAACAAGCAAAATGTTGCTGATTAGGGTGTGTGCGCGAAAATTTGTTGGGCAAGAAACAAGGTGCCCTGAAACGTCTGACTGGTTTTTTTGTAAAAACAAGTGGAAATAGTCAAGATGACGCTGTGACGGGATCGTTGATTTGTCAGTGAGATCCCGACCGGGTTAGATTGTACGCGTCACTTTATTGCTGGGCTGCTAGGCTGCTGGTATAATGTCTTTGGCCGAAGGCCGATGGGAAAACAACGTAGTTAGTTTCTCAGTATTAATAATGTCAGCAATAATAGCACAGTCGGTAAATCAGATACTATGAGTTAATCACACAACAGTATAGCAACAGCAAATGATATATAAATGACGGTCAAAAACTATGCCGGTCTGCAACAGTGAGAGAATCCACTGACCGGTAAATCAGTAATTAGAGTAACTATATAATTGATACATATTGGTTTCAGCCCTACACTACTGTGTGGCCTTTGGTACCCAATGGATGCGTTCCTATCCTCCCAATCTACTTCCTTGCCAGCTATTGGCCTAACTATTAATTCTCGCCTCGCCACTCCCTGTTGGTGTTACCCCTTGTTGCTAGCCTTACTAGCTGGTTTGTCCCTCTGAGGTGGTTGGACCTCTCACCTCTCTCTGTGGCTTAGGGTGTGTATCGCCCCCCCGAGTTGGTTATGAGGCGAGATTATTATTGGTAATCTTGCATCGCCAACTATATTGGTAAAATGCCACTACTGGTCCCATTTTCGGTGGGTGGTATAGGGAATTGAATCCGCTTATACTCCCTCCCATGCTATCTTCCCGGTGAGAAGATAGCATCAACCTCAAGTGCGCTTTAATTCCGCTCGAATCCAATCCAATATTGGATGTGGGGTGGAGTTTTCTTCTCGGGGTCGGCTCTCCAGACCGGCCCCCATGGGTCTGTTATTACTACCCATCCTTGGTGCAATTGCGAGCTATGTTACACCAAGGTATCTGGTGTCTCTTTTTGAGATCATTGTCGTCTCCAGATCACTCTCCAAACTATTTTCCTCAAATTTTCTTCATGGACCTTGGTCCCTTCCTCTCTCACCAGTCCCTTTGGGACTCATCCTCCTCCATGCTCGCTCCTCCATGCTCTTTCACTTCCTCACACCCCTATGCATCCTCCCCATGCTTCCCCCAATTCCCCTATATTCAACCGATATTTTACTCCACTCACTCCTGATGGGTCTCACATTCTCTTCCATTCCGTCGCACTCAAGAGGTGTGATCCGTCTAATGTCTCGTCCTCTTGTCCTAGTCAATCAGTCCCCAATCCCAGTAGCTAGTTGGAAAAGGTTGTGTATGACTATAGTACTTACATTGATTATATATCCGGTTATTAATTAATTATTTACGTACGTACATACTAATTGCACTTGATTATTTGCACTTAGGACTTTGTACTGTTTCCTGCATGTGGTGCCTTCCAGGCACACCCACACCCCTGTTCTTGAGTTCTAGTTCGCTCCTCCCGTCTTTGGGAACCATCTGAGTTCCTTGTCCCTATTGTCATCTTGCCTGGGCCATTTCCTTCCTTCCAGTTTATCCTCCATGAGACTCCTTATCCATGCCGATACCGTCTTACTAAGCCCCATTGTTGGTTCTTTGGGCGCAGGTGTTATCAACTCCCGGTATCGCTTTGCAGGTGGTCGCTCCGAATAGTCTCCTCCGAGTTTCCCTCTGGTAGCGTCCCACAGGATCATTTTCATTGCTCAGAGCACGTGCTCTGCCAGAAAGTCCCTGAACTCAATTATATTTTCTGGCAACCATCTGTTTAGGTATCTCTGAGTGTTAATGACTCCTCCATACGATGCCACTGTCGCTACCTCCTAATATGTGAATGGTAGTCTCCTCTTAATAATCTCCTGGTGGGCTTCCGCATTGATATTAAAGAAGCCCCACCGGAAATCCTTGACCTTCATCCTTTGTTGTGTCATGACTCCGACATTGGCCCACTCCTCGAAGATCCGGAACTTCTCCTCGTCGTCCATCCAATCGCATTGGCGCCCAAAGTGCCCTCGGAAGTTGCACGTTGAGCATCGGTTGTGCAGCCTCGGAAATGCACCCATCCTATTGGTCGACTTGCGGCAGTAGAGACAGGCTGTCCCCTTCTGGAAATGATACAGGCAACTCTTTTGCTGGTGGGTTAGTCTCCCACAGTAATCGCAGCCATGTATCAATGTGTCCCGCCCCAAGTCGTCCTTGGCCCTGCGTGGCCTCCTCGGTCTATGGAGCCACTGATAGGCAAACATCTGGACGCTGTGGTCCCTACCCATGTCGAGGTCTTCCTCCACCCTCGGCATTGTTTCCCCAAACACTACCCATGGTGCCATTCCCAGTTGCTTGCCCAACCTGATCGTACTTGCCGCAAAATCCATCACCGGCTCCCCGTGCTACCAGGCCCGCTTGCCGGGTTTGTCCCAGAAGGCTCTTGCTCCGCTGGCCGTCACCACCCTCCTGCCCACCCAGTCCCTATCTGAGTGGCCGATCCTCGCAATCGGTGGCATTGCGCCGAACTCGTTCTCCTCCTCGACCCCCGCTGGGGCCGCAATTCTCTCTATCGGTGGCATCGTGCCGAACATCGCACCCATCTTCCTATCTCGCCGGGAGTGGACCTGAATCCGGTAGCCCGGTAGCCCGGTTTCCACCTTGGTTTCTGCCCATGACTTTCCACCCCTCCAGCTCCCTCCGTCTCTTCCTTCCAAAATCGCCCTCGGAGCACCCTGGCATGGGCATCGCTTGCACTCCCGATGCCGACTGTTCCGGTGATTCTTCCATCCATCCCAGTTCGTCCCTGAACTCGCCTGAGGTCTCCGATCCCCACCTCAGCTCGTCCAGGTTCTGGGCTTCGAACTCATATTCCTCTCCCCTTATATCCGCTTCTCTCTCCGCTGCCTTCCTCCTTTCTCTCCTCGCGACCTCCTCCAGTCTCCTCTCCTCGACTCTATCCGCTTCCAACTTCTTCCACCTCTTGTACGGTGTGTCCACCTCTCTGTCCACTAGGTGTTGGTTACCGACTCGCCCTTCAGCCCCGGGTGGTCTACAAGACCTTCAAAGGCCACCTTAAAGGCTCTCCTGTGAGTTAGAGGTGCTCCTGATAGTAGAAACGCCGCCGGCTCTCTTCCGCTAACCATGGTAATGAATAGGTTTAATAAACCTATCATTATCCAATCCTCCTGTACGATATATCTCTTCTGATATATCTTTATCGCTTCCCTACGGAACTGATATACCTCCTGCTTTCCTGGTCTCGCTCCCCATTTCAGCGAGTTCGCAATTTCCGCTCCATATTCCTCCCGGAACTTGCCCCAGTCCATCGGCTTGTGGCAGACGAGCCCCATCAGTTGACCCATCACCACGGCTCCACAATGTCCCGTGTTCTCCACCAATCCCAACCCCTCTGGCCCCGTCATAGCCATATAGACTACTTGCATGTCCAGGAGATTGGGGGTGTCCAGTCAAATTATACTGTCCGCGTCATCGCGGATTGCCGATCCTACCTTAACTGTAGTCTTCTGTTTCACTAGGTCCTGCACCACCCTCTGCAATAGTTCAAATTCAGCCCGCACTTCTTTCTCTAGGTCCCCAGGTCGATTAGAAAGATATCTCCTTTTGGCGCTGCCAAATGCAGTAGTATAGTTCAAGTCGAGTTATAGTTATAGTTCAAGTCGTTATAGTTATAGTTCTAGTATAGTTACAGTCCCTTCGTCGTCCAGGACCATGTACCCGCCCCGGCTCACGGAATCTACAAACCTCCTCCACTACTTCCTTGGTGGTTTCCTCAGATACTTCGGTATTGCAAACTTTGCCTCGTCTCCCTTTACTATGTAGCAAAAATGCTTGAGGATCGCATTGTCCAATGACGGCGTTCCATAGGTCCCAACTAGTCTTCTCTCGTGCATCTCCCTAAACTGGTCTGTAGCGCATGCGCTTTGTGACCCTTCGGTAGCAGTTTGTAGTATCCTTTCGTCTTCTCCTCTGGATGCCTCTGCGTAAAGTCCACTAGTAACTCCTTCCCAGTCTTCTCCGCCTTTCTCTTCTTTACTAACCTCTCCGCCATCACGAACTTTCCCGCGCACACCCAAATGGTGGGGCCTTACAAAGGCTCAAATTAAGTCTCAATTAAGATCAAATCAGTCTCGTTCAGTGATAGCCTACGTCCTACGTTATACTATCTTGGTATATTTGTACAAATATACCCCCCAAAGTTCCAATTTCTTCTAATTTTTGAAATTGTCCATTACTTTAATTATGATTCTAGAATTTCCTCCCCCCAGTTGCTATATTTTATAAATTTTCTAATTTTAGCATTATTTTATATTTCCCCTCCCTGTGCTATTAACAACTGTCACCGGATTAATTACTTAGGTAATCCCTCTATTTGTGTACAGAGAAGACTAGCTATAATTGTTTTTATTACTGCGCTAGCTTCCTACCAGACAGCTTTCTGGCTCTGTAAAAATAGCCTATACTTACACTACGGGCTGTGCGTTACAGTAGTCTGTTTCGTGCGGCCTACACGGTCTATCCTGCTGTACCAACGGGCCCCCCTTCTTCCCTCCGTGGCGCCCTCAGTGCCCACAGGTTCTATTGTACTGTGTACCCTACTACTACAGTATGTGTACATACCCCCAATTCCTCACGTGGCACCCTCAGTGCCCACAGGTTCTACGGTACTATGTACCCTACTACTATGGTATGCGTACATACCCCCCAATTCCTCACGTGGCGCCTTCAGTGCCCACATGTTCTACGGTACTATGTACTCTACTACTATGGTATGCGTACATACCCCCCAATTCCTCACATGGCGACCTCAGTGCCCACAGGTTCTACGGTACTATGTACCCTACTACTATGTTATGCGTACATACCACCCAATTCCTCACATGGCGCCCTCAGTGGCCACAGGTTCTACGGTACTGTGTACCCTACTAATATCTACTATCTACATTACTAAGTACTTATTTTATTATTTTGCTTATTATTTTTGTTTTTATGTATGGGAAGGGCGTCTTCCCCTCACTCCCACCCCCCTCAGTCCAATATATTGGACGACTAAACTCAAAGGCGACCCTTCCAATAGGAAACACTTTCCTACCGCCTTCCTGTAGTTCTTCCTATCTTTGGCCCCTATCTTTCCTCTGATCTTCACTTCCACGGATCTAAATCTTCCATCTTCGTCCCCCCTCAGTCCAACTTATTGGATGACTCAACAACCTAAGGGTGATTCTTCCAGCAGGCAACTCTCCCACTGCCCCCCTATAGGTCCTCTTATTCTTTGCTCCACTCTTCTTGTCAATTACAACTCTCTTGGAATTGACATTCCCTTCTCCTCCACCCTTAAGTGGGGTCTTTCCTTCATCTCACTTATCTCCTCGTGGTCCTCTGGCAGCAAAATGCCACCCTCCATCTTGTCGTCACTTGGTGGTAGAATGCCGTCCCTCATGCCATCCTCACTGGTACATGCCACCTCTGCTGGCCTCCCCCTCAATATGTACGCCGGCATTAAAGCCCTCGATGACCCCCAGTCATCCTTCGGTACGCATAATGGCTTACCATTTAATGCCCCTTCACACTCTGCCAGCCCCATGCGCGTGTACAATACGTCTCCTCCAACTTTCCTGCCTTCTTTTCACGCTTCATCATCGGCTTCTCTGCCCTTGGTCTATTTCTCCCACATCCTCTCCCTTTCCACCTTGTCTTCTTATTTGACCTCCTCCCCATTGGTATGCTTCTCAACTGGACCGGCGTCTGTTCCGGACATCTCTCTGGATATCTCGCCGTCCACTCTTCTCCATCCTCATACCGATACTTGCCAGGAACATCTATGTTCCATCCCATCGCCTCTATGTCCTCTGCGTCGAATCCATTCTCCTCCGCCCACTCTCTTGCTGTTGCTTCTCCTCCTGACTCATCTATTGGCGGTATTTCTCTGGACTTATCCTCCACCATTTCACCACGCTCCGCTATGCGTGGTTCCAGATCCATACCCATTCCCGACTCCTGGTACCCTTCCCCGAGCTGCTCCTCACATGGGATCTCCCCATCACCCGTCTTTGACTTCTCCTCTATCTCCTCAACAGAACTGGAGAGCATGCATCCTGATGTTTCGGATACACCAAATGGTGTCCTCATCTTAATTGGGCCAGTGAGTGTCCATCAAAATGGCATGAGAATTGCCATAGGGTCTCACCCCCTGTCATCGCCGAAAATGGTCTGTAGTCTCTCATGGGCTGTCGGGCAATCCATGCCGACTATGAGAGATACCTTCGGGACATCCAGCTTAGGCACGGAAAAATCGATGTTGTCGACCTCGATCTTCATGGGTCGCTTGGTGTTAATATTAATCGATTCTATTATTTTGATGGGTTCGATGGTAGCCCCATAGTCGCACCCTGGTGTTATTGCTGATATCTCGCAACGCTCTATTCTCATTCTCATGACTTCGTCCTTACTCGAGATAGTAGTTACCTCCATCTTGCTTGGCCTCGTCCGCAACCTTATCTCTTCGGCCACCCAACTTTCCACTAGCGTGAACACTGCTCCGATGTCGACCAACATTAATGTTGTGACCGACTGCCAGCTCTCTCCTATTATCCTCACCGGTACCACCCCGAGTTGTACCGTTCCCTTTCTCTTCACTCCCGTGGTGCTTGTCGCCATCGTTTGGCCTCTACTTCCATCTACCTCGTCGTATTTTATTGGTGTTTCTTTGCACTCTTCGAATCTGTGTCCTCCTACCACGCATCGATGACATAGTCAATTTATACCAGTGTAGGCTACCCGATCTTGTTTAAGCAACGCCTGCCAATCCTTGCAGTTCATGGTCTTGTGGAATCCATTCTTATGTAATTGGCATTTGTACTTTAGCATAGCACTTCACGTATCGCGCGTAGATTCATATCTAGCGGTTTAGTGCTTTGGTTATTTGGACTCGGCCTACTGGGGGTATTAGGATTATATTTGTTCGTGTTATTATTTTGTTTCTGTCCTTGCCATGGTGTGGCCCTACTCCCAGCTGTCTGTGGACTGCAAGTCTCCTGAGTTGCCGCGTATGGTAGTGATTGTCTTATTTTTGGTAGTGCATTCGCCGCACTGTGTTCGGTTTTAGGCCTGTTGTATTCAGCTTTCGGCGCCTTCCCCAAACTGTCCTCGCTGTAGACTGGGTCTGTAATCAATACCGCTTCATAGTTAAGGAAGTTCGACATCTCCTTTAGCCCTGGCTACGCACCTTTCTTATCCCAGGTGGAGAAGGCAATCTTTCTCCACTTGTTCATCAGCCAGATCGGTAGTGCCTGCGCTATTGTAGTGATGTTATTCAATGCATTGAGTTTGTAAGGTGCATCAAGGGTCTTTAATAAAATCAGCGCCTTTTCGACTTTATTCGCGAAGGTCTTAATGCTGACAGGGTTATCCTGGAGTCTACCTGATGTTTTACTCCCCTTAAGGTTTGTCGGATGATCTTCGCAGGATGCCCAAATTCCCTGTCCAGGGCTCGCCATGCAGTCGTGAATCCTCCTTCAATACCTTGGTATTGCCAACGATGTCGGATGCTGTCCCCCATTTGTAGACTTGTAAGTATTTAAGGCACTCCGCCTGCGTCAAGTTCTTCATTAGGATCTCATTGCTATACATACGCCGGAATTGCAGGTATTCCTCCGGCTTACTACCATCGAATTTGAACGGCTCCACTGGCGGTAGCTCGATCCTGGTCTTTAGCGCATCAATGAGTGTTGCCATTCCCATCGCTTGTACTTCCAGCACGCTCGATTGTTGGGATACAGACTCCCTTGCTGTTAGGTGCGGTTCACCCGTCGGGCCCGTCGACTTTCCCTGCGTTGGATATATCATCCCCTCCATATCTCCATGTTGCACGACTTATTTGGGTCTGAGGGGTTTGGGGTTCTTGTTCTTGGCTGTGTGTATTGCTGATACTGCAGTGGAGGAATGTCACCCTGCCCCCCCCCCCCCCCCCCCCACCGGTGTTGTTTGGTACTGGGGTTGATGTTATCATGTTAGGGCCCATGCACCTATCGGCAATACCTCCCCCCTCCCCTGGGTATATATTATATCCCTGCATGTTATAGTCATACTGGTGTGCAGGTACCGGTATAGGCCTATCCACTTCTTGCCTACCGACCGGTATGTACGCCGTGACTTCCGGGTTTATTCCCATCATCTGCGCTACCCTATCGCCTACACTATCTCTCCCAGCATGGCCTATAGTATGCGCAGTAAGGCCTACAGTATGTCCTGCAGTCTGCCTGTGTCCTTCCAGACCGAAGTTTAATCTTCTCGAGTATTCCAATAATTTAACTCGCCGCGTGCATTACCCATCAATGCTTGTGGGACATTCTCTGCCACCCCCCCCTCTCATCGCTAATCGCTTGTGGTGGGGTACCCGTAGACCCCCCCCCCCTTCCCACCCCCCTCCCTGTCCATCACCTCTTACTTCGCCCCTACGCTCCCCTCTAGTCGATGCATTATCTCTACCCTCGCTGGGTTTATTCACCCCCGTTCCTCCATGCGCAACTGCGTGGCCTTGCAAGCTCTCATTTGCTGACTCGCTTGTTCTCCCTATGTTTGTATTAATTGCACCATTAATAGTCTCGCCCTGGTTTACTATGACGTTATTGATAATATTACTTTGATTAATTTCTTCAGGGTTATTTAGTATATTATTATTATTTAAATTATTGTTTAAATTATTTAAATTGTTTTGTTCGGTATTATTTATATTATTATTTAAATTATTTTGCGCACCAATATTAGGGTTACTACTACCGGGTAAAATATAAGTAAGTGGGGTATTAATAAAGGTTTCCTTCACTTCTAGTTCCTCGTAGATACTACCCAAACCAGCCTCACTCTCCGATAAACCCATTTTTGCCAGCTCTAACCGGCGCTTTTGCTTCGCTTGATACTGCATTAATCCCCTCAACCGGGTATGCATATCATCCCGCAAGTGTTTGCCCACCCTCTCTCTCTCCCTATCCTCCCTTATACTCTGGTTGGAATAAAATGGCTCTAATTCTGCCTCCCTCGCCTCCTGCTCCTCACGCTCCTTACGCTCCTTGATCGCCACAATTTAAATAGTTCTGTGGCGACCCCCCTTGCCCTTTCATTCGCCAGTTCCCCCTGTCCAAAACGGACTAAATAACGGAAGTGTTTTTTGGACTCACCTAGCCTCTGATATAGTTTAGGCTGGTCTATCTTTCTCCCTTCCTTGGCGTCCTTTAACATTCTCCTGGGTATATATTATATCCCTGCATGTTATAGTCATACTGGTGTGCAGGTACCGGTATAGGCCTATCCACTTCTTGCCTACTGACCGGTATGTACGCCGTGACTTCCGGGTTTATTCCCATCATCTGCGCTACCCTATCGCCTACACTATCTCTCCCAGCATGGCCTATAGTATGCGCAGTAAGGCCTACAGTATGTCCTGCAGTCTGCCTGTGTCCTTCCAGACCGAAGTTTAATCTTCTCGAGTATTCCAATAATTTAACTCGCCGCGTGCATTACCCATCAATGCTTGTGGGGACATTCTCTGCCACCCCCCCCCCTCTCATCGATAATCGCGTACCCGTAGACCCCCCCCCCCCCCCCCCCCCCCCCTCCCTGTCCATCACCTCTTACTTCGCCCCTACGCTCCCCTCTAGTCGATGCATTATCTCTACCCTCGCTGGGTTTATTCACCCCCGTTCCTCCATACGCAACTGCGTGGCCTTGCAAGCTCTCATTTGCTGACTCGCTTGTTCTCCCTATGTTTGTATTAATTGCACCATTAATAGTCTCGCCCTGGTTTACTATGACGTTATTGATAATATTACTTTGATTAATTTCTTCAGGGTTATTTAGTATATTATTATTATTTAAATTATTGTTTAAATTATTTAAATTGTTTTGTTCGGTATTATTTATATTATTATTTAAATTATTTTGCGCACCAATATTAGGGTTACTACTACCGGGTAAAATATAAGTAAGTGGGGTATTAACAAAGGTTTCCTTCACTTCTAGTTCTTCGTAGATACTACCCAAACCAGCCTCACTATCCGATAAACCCATTTTTGCCAGCTCTAACCGGCGCTTTTGCTTCGCTTGATACTGCATTAACCCCCTCAACCGGGTATGCATATCATCCCGCAAGTGTTTGCCCACCCTCTCTCTCTCCCTATCCTCCCTCATACTCTGGTTGGAATAAAATGGCTCTAATTCTGCCTCCCTCGCCTCCTGCTCCTCACGCTCCTTACGCTCCTTGATCGCCACAATTTAAATAGTTCTGTGGCGACCCCCCTTGCCCTTTCATTCGCCAGTTCCCCCTGTCCAAAACGGACTAAATAACGGAAGTGTTTTTTGGACTCACCTAGCCTCTGATATAGTTTAGGCTGGTCTATCTTTCTCCCTTCCTTGGCGTCCTTTAACATTCTCTTGGCGGTGTTGTAAGCCCGTCGCAGGCAATCACTCGTCCCAACATCCTCTTCGTTGACTCTACCTACCCTCCTCGTCCGGCGTCGTTACTTCGGCCCCACCGTCGCCATTCCGGTGGGCCGTTCGCCGCCCTCGGCCTGTGGTTGGCCGGCGACTTCGGTACTCCGACCACCGTTGGCGTCTAGCGTTTACTCCTCATTATCTTTTCCTCCTTGTTGTCGGCCGCCCTCCGTTGGGTATCCGGATTGTCCCTCGCTGGCGAGTACGGGGAGGCGGGCCGGTATCGTCTCGTCGCGGCCTCTCGGATCGTTTGGTTTGTATCGTCCAGGGTCCGCGGCGGCGTTCCTTCTCCCTCCGAGATCTGGGGCGTATCTCGCTGTTCACTCATCTTGGTCTCTCCTCGGGTTGTGGTCACAGTTTATTATGTTGGGAGTTTTTGACTGTGACGGGATCGTTGAGTTGTCAGTGAGATCCCGACCGGGTTAGATTGTACGCGTCACTTTATTGCTGGGCTGCTGGGCTGCTGGTATAATGTCTTTGGCCGAAGGCCTGTGAGAAAACAATGTAGTTAGTTTCTCAGTATTAATAATGTCAGCAATAATAGCACAGTCGGTAAATCAGATACTATGAGTTAATCACACAACAGTATAGCAACAGCAAATGATATATAAATGACGGTCAAAAACTATGCCGGTCTGCAACTGTGAGAGAATCAACTGACCGGTAAATCAGTAATTAGAATAACTATATAATTGATACATATTGGTTTCAGCCCTACACTACTGTGTGGCCTATGGTACCCAATGGATGATGCGTTCCTATCCTCCCAATCTACTTCCTTGCCAGCTATTGGCCTAACTATTAATTCTCGCCTCGCCACTCCCTGTTGGTGTTACCCCCTGCTGCTAGCCTCACTAGCTGGTTTGTCCCTCTGAGGTGGTTTGACCTCTCACCTCTCTCTGTGGCTTAGGGCGTGTATCGCCCCCCCCCCCCGAGTTGGTTATGAGGCGAGATTATTATTGGTAATCTCGCATTGCCAACTATATTGGTAAAATGCCACTGGTCCCATTTTCGGTGGGTGGTGTAGGGAATTGAATCCGCTTACAGACGGGTTTAAATAAGCGCGGGAAGCCACTTCTGAAAATCGTCTGTGATTGGCTGCTACACATTTGACATCACTACAAAATACTCTGATAATTTCTTATCTTGGTTTCTATGGATAGTGATTTTCGATCCATTCAAATACATAAAATACACTGCCTAGTTACCCATTTAGCCCAATAATTTTTCCTTGCACCAAACCTATTATAGATATCTCTCTTGAACAATGGAATACTAATCCAGTATAGCATTCCATGGTTGATAACAGCTTATTAAAGACTCATGAGGTATATGATTCATTGGGTCCCCATTTTGATTATTTAATTGTGCTTCTATCGAAATAGTTAGAACTAGATATAGAACTGCGCTCTATCCCATTCAGATGCAAAAATGTATATCGACTTTTTAAGATGTGCACAACAAATGATAATTATCGTGAAGATATGATTAAATAATAATATAATTTATAATAATATAATAATATCATTATAATGAATTATTTATACTTCCCGAGTCGATACTAGGAGAATGAGAGTTTGTCCACTATCTACAATGGAGGTAGGCAGTATATGGGACCAACATATTCACTGTGGACGATTTCTCCAGCATTCTCTGTATCTCCTATACGTAGCTCGATTATCGGGGACTTGTTGATGTTGCTTGCATACTGCTTGCAAGGAGTTGGGGACTGGTTGCATCGAGCCAAAGCTACGCCGTCATCGGAGAAGGCAAATTCCAGTGGTACTCCAAGTAGGACGTCAAGCCAATCTGTGGCATAACATATCGATGGCGTGTGTACCTGGGTAGAAGTTACCGCAGCATTTTGGATGCAGAGATTGGATAAGGACATGATATATTTGATAGCGGGAAGGTCGAATGGATAGGTGACACTTATCGGATAACTGCATGGAACATTCTCCCCTTGAACAACTTCGTTTGAGATTTCTGCAGGGATCGATTCCCAGTTGCTGAATCTGCAGTAGATGTCACCAACATCCTTAAAATAAACTATTTCACCGACTCCTCCAGTATCTCCTACTTGAAACATCGTCAATGGCAATAAATCCTTGTCATCAATAAAGATTGTCTCATCGCAGCTAGCCACCTGGTTACACGTTGGGGAGCCAAGCCAATCATTGAAGGAGTAGGATGTCCCATCCCGATCCACCCAGCACATAGATCCACTATAAACAAGCTCTGTATGTACGACTATGGTCTGGTTACAGTAGTCGGCCGCATCTATTAAGGAACGCATTGTTTGATCATCATAAGGGTATGTCATTGGCACGAAGTCATAGACACAATTTGCTTCATGTCCGGATATTGTGGTGGTAATGGTTGACACAGGTATGATAAATTCCCCATCTGCTCTATTCACTGTGGTAATAATAAAACCAATAGGTAATCAATAAGAATATTCAAATTAATTTACGGATTTAAATTGTTAACAAGTATTAATCCCTCACCATGCCACTAGAACATGACAGTTTAAATGCATCAATGGATTGTATAAGTAATTACAAAAAAAGTATCAAGAAAATTAATAAAATAGTCCTAAATAAAATACAAAAATTATTAGGTATTAAACTAATATTAAAATAATAAATAAAAGCTCCTTTATGTCTCACAATATCTCGGTGATAAACCAAGGAGGCTAATCCGTTAATAAGAGAGATTAATAAAAAGGAGGAGGTTAATAAAACTCTTGAAAGACTGGTCCATGATGCAGGTTTGCTGGGTGATTCTCAAACCATCCTGGAGTTGTCTAACTCAATGAAGGAGGATGTTAGGACAATTGCGACCTGGACAATTGCGACCTGGACAATTGCGACCCGGACATTTGAGACCCGGTCAATTGTCCGGGTCGCAATTGTCCGGGTCGCAATTTACCGGGTCGCAATTGTCCGGGGCGCAATTGTCCGGATCCAGATTAAAAAATGTAATGTTTATCATTGATCAATATCATTGTATCATTGTATATCATTGACAATTGCGACCCGGACAATTGCGACCCGGACAATTGCGACCCGTACAATTGAGACCCAAAATTTTTATTTAAAAACATGGGTCGCAATTGACCGGGTCGCAATTGTCCGGGTCGCAATTGTCCGGATTCCATGAAGGAGGCATATTACAGCCTAAAACCTCTGAGGAAAGAGGACCAAGGAAAACGCATGGTTGCACACCAAATTGGCATATATATGTTTTGATTTACATAGAACTGACATAGACTGCATTTTTAAGAATGCTGTGCTGGCTTATCAACAAAATTGCACCGCCACAACTCCCTATCACCCATGACATTTGCTAGATCATCCGCATCTTCAAGGCCAGTGTCCTTTAAGATGAGTCTCAAGAAAGTCATGGGCTGTCCACCATGCTTATTCACTCCATGAGGATGCCAAAGTACAAGATTATGCACTGGCTGGTCCTCACGGCGAAAGCAATGTCTTGCAAAGCGGAGGCGATTTTGTTCTAGAGTCAAGCTTGGGGGAACCAATGAGACACCTCCAATGTTATATAGTATCTCGTTGGAGATGTGTGCATTGTACTTGACACAATGAACCCGGCGTAGCATTCTTGTGAATGTGCCATCCAGAGATTTGGTGTCCTCAGCAGTTAGAGCACAGCATGGACTCCCGTAGAGGAGTACTGGAACTACTGCTGCTCTAAATAATCGGACCGTAAGTTTCCCATTAATTCTCGGCGACTTCCAAATCCTGGAAAGCCTATTCAAGGCTGCCCATGCCTTTCCCTTACGTATTTGAAGGTCTGGCCTGACTTCCGGATCCATGATCCCAGGTAACAGAAGTCGTCCACATGCTCAAGCATACCATCCTTTGACGTCCCTTAACACTTCAAATGGTTCTGTGTCACCGTCAACAGTAGACACAAATGTTGTCGAACCTTCGTATACTGATCTGATTGCTGCAATAATTTCATCAGGAATCCCATATAATGAAAGTATGCTGAACATACGTGAGCGAGAGACTGAATCAAAGGCCTTGAAGAAGTCAACAAAGATAACAGCCAGATGCCTGTCTTTCTTTTTTGATAATTTTTCAATTATCCTTCTAAGTGCCAAAATGGGCTCCATGGTCCCACGACCTTTACGGAACCCATTCTTATTTCCACGGAGCAGTCTCTCAATGGGATCCCTGATGCGATTTAATAGAATCCTATTGTATAGCTTTGCAGCAATCGAGATCAATGAGATTCCCCGAAAAGAACCATAGAGTGTTAGGTTGCCCTGCCCTTCTTGGAAACTGGCACCAACTTATTTGTTTTCATTTCTTGTGGGACTGTTGTTGTTCGGTACATGTCTACTATGATGGGATAGATGAGCTTTAAACAATCAGGTATTTTAAAGACCTCAGGGGGAACACCATCTAATCCACTGGCACGATTGGTCTTAATGCTCTTTGCAGCAGCCTTCACTTCTGCAAAGGAGATATCGCCAATGGGAATATCTGGGAGTACAGACTCAGACACTTTTACTTCTATAAAGTTATCAGGCAATACCCTGTCATTATTGAGGAGCTTTTCAAAGTGGGCTTTCCAACCATTGAGGCGATCGGCTGGTGATTCAGCCTTAACCTTGGTGGTTGATTGGCTTTTCCGCCCAGTAAGCAAATTGATCGATTTCCATGCCTGGGATGATTGCCTGCTGTCGTCAGCATCATTGATGGCATCAACCTGTTGGTTTACTTGCTCCTGTAGATTAACAGAGTACTGCCTGTTCAGAGACCTAGATGCAGCCTTAACTGTATTCTTGGCCGCTGCAGTCTGTTTGAGTCGGGACTCTTTCCGCGCCTTATGAAGGTCATTTCGGCACTTCTGAATTTTGTTGTCAGTCCAGGGAGCCCTTTTCCTGTTTCGAGGGTATACAGGAACTGTTTCTGCAGCTGCTAACTTAACTGCTTCTGTAAAGCCAGTATAACCCTCACAGTGATCTGCCGCCTCAGAGTCAAGAGCCTCATACCTGTTGCTCAGCTGTAGTGTGAAGCTGGATCTCACACTTGACTGTTGCAACAGAGAGGACCAGTCATGCCGCAGCAAGGCAGATTTCGTTGTTCTGCTAGCACGCAGACTAAGTCTTACCTTGGCCACAATAAGGCGGTGATCACTGGAGAAGGGTCGAAGTGTAAATGCATTACAGTCTTGTATAGAGCTCCTGTATTTCCTACGAAACAGAATATGTTCTATCTGGGACTTGTGACCACTGGGTCCACTATGAGTCCATAGCTTTCCAGTTCGCTTTTTGAACCGGGTTCCAGCCGAAAACAATCCATTTCAAAGATAAAATCCTGAAGATGGACATAATTTCGTAATTTCGGTTAACACTATTGCTATAGACCCAGGGCGATGTAGGTGATTGATGCAGACTTGCATTAAAGTCTCCCATGAATGTTAAAATGCATGCTGATCCACTCCATCAGTAGCTGCTTGTAGATTGTGGTATAAATTTTCCACCTCCTCTACAGGGGCAACACTAGTTGGAGAGTAGCACATAATCAGAACCACCTTAGGAAACTTCTTAGCCAGTCTTCTAGAACATGAGAAGTGGCAACGGATGATGCGGTTAGAGAATTGGTCTATTTTGTCCAATGCTGCATGTGCAGTTGGATTCATCAATAGACCAATTCCACCATTGCCACTATCATCTGCTGACACGAGGCCGAGTCGCCAACCGCCACCCATGGCCTTAATCAGAACCTCATCAGTCTGTCCAGTCTGCATTCGGTGCTCTTGAACACCCACTGCGCTAAGAGAAAGCTTATCTGCCAAGGCAGTCAGCTCACCTTGTCGCATTGGGGACCCGAGTGTTAGGGTGTTTACTGAGGCTAGTCTAGTGACTTGCCTCAGATTCACCAATGGCTTTGTTGGTCGGAGTGGAACATGAGAGTAGCCTCCAACTCCAGAATCTCTCTCCCCATCACAATCTGGCCACCCTGGTGACCCAGGGTTTGGTCCAGAAAGGTCATCAGGAAAGGGGCTCAAAGAATTGATGGCTGCTCTCTCTCCAGTAGGGGGTGAGACAGGATTCCACTGGCCTCTAGTGGCCGGACCTCTGCATTACTAGTTTAATCCATAGTGGGGGTTGGGGGATGCTTTTTTGCCAAGTCAGCTATCGGGGCAAATACCACACCTTGGTTTGCCATTCCACAGGGTGGGTGTCGCAATGGAGTCAGATATGAGGCCCATCACCCATATCTACTCTGGCGCACATGACCCACCATTGGCTGTTGCAGCTCATCTGCTGGGTCATTCCCTGTACCCTTGCTGCCAGGTGCAAGTCGCAGTGAAGTGCTCTCAGAGTGGACATGAGAACACTCCTGACCAGCCATTGGTAGATCACCATCTGCCTGGTCAGGCCTTATACCCCTGCAGCCAAGTATATGGGTCCTTAATCCAGGACCAAGGGCGACCTTATCCCAGAACGAAGGGGGTCCTAGTTACAGGACCAGATTTGCCCTAGTAAGAGGGTCTATGCAGCTACAGGTGGCACCTCCTTTATGCTGCATGGAGGTGGCAAGTTTTCTTGATCAATGATGACCTAGAATACCTGACCTGACTCTCACGGTACAGATATGAATAAAATTGCTAAAATGTGGTTGTACTAGGTATCTGTTTAGCCATCATGAAAAATTTCGTTAAATTTCATTCATTATCTCATTATCATTCATTAAAGTTATTGTTGAACATAGAAAAATGGTAGTATCTAAAATAGCGGGGAGGTTTGAATTGTTCCTTAAACCTATTAAACCCGGGGGGTGGGGGGGGGGGGGGGGTGTCAATATGACCCTTTCGTGGTTTTTTTATTATAATTCTGAAACAAACGCATTTGGGAATCTGAAATTTTATGACTTTTCCTAAAAATCTATTGTCTTCCTAGTAGTGAAAACCGTTTTCAAAAATATTGGGTAGTTTTCGAGTTATAGCACCATTTTTTAACCCTACTTTTGGCACTTTTTTGAGACGTTTTTTGAAAATTACATTTCATTAAATATGAATTGTAACATCTCTATTTTTGAATTACACCGGTTTTTTGGTGTTAGCAATTGGTTGGAATTCATATAAATTGATTTAGAAATTTCAAACTTGTTTTTTTCGGTGGGTGCCAAATTTTGGTGCCAGCACCAAATTTTGAAATATGTCAATTTTGTAAATTGATTGTTTGAAACTTGTTTTTTACGCAATTGGGGTTCTGGATTCGATGAAATATATACGAGTTGCACCAAGCGTATCAAACTTGTATTTTTTGGTGCTGTGTGCAAATTTTGGTGCTAGCACGAAATTTTGAAAATCCATCCAATAGATAAAATTGCTTGTGACAATTTATTTCTTGCGTTTTAGAGGTTTATGGCTGTTCTGAATTCAATGGAGTATATAATTATCGAACTAGACATCTCAAACTTGTGTTTTTCGGATGTGGGTGCAAAATGTGGTGCTAGCACCAAATTTTAAAACCATCAAATATATCAATTGATTGTGTCACCTTGTTTCTTGCGTTATACGTGTTTGTGATGGTTCTGAATTCAATGGAATCAGTAAAATTTCATAATAGTTCTCAAACTTGTATATTTCGTCGGTGGGTGAAAATTGTTGCGCCAGCACCAAATTTTGGAAAATATGCAAATTGATCAGTTAGATAGTACCATACGGGTTTATGAGGATCCTGAATCCGATGGAATCAATAAAAACAGCACTGGACATCGCAAACTTGTACTTTTTGGTAATGGGTACGAAAATTGGTGCTAGCACCAAAATTTGCCAAATTACGCCGAAAAATACAAGTAGTATAGTAATGATCTGGCATATTAGAAATGTATTCCATTAGAATCAGCGACCAATAAATGTGAATTTATAGCATCGTATAAGTGAAATCAAAATTTTGTGTTCAAACTGAAAAGTGCTGGTTACTTGTTTTTTTTATTTTTTTTCCTACGCAGAGAGGACTAAACAGCCATTTATAGTAATCACATCATTTTTAAATATTTTTCAATGTATTTTGCACCCCAGAAAACCTGTGTTGAAAAATAATTAGCCGAAAATGTAACTTTACAATTTTGGGAAAATTGTGCACTACTTGTAATTTTGGTGCTGCAATAAAACCACCCCAGTACATTTTTCGAAATTTTTTTTTTCGCTCGGATCCAGACAAGTGATACCTACGTACAAACAAAAAATCAGACGTTTTCGTTAATATTTGTAGATTTTAGAGGGGGGGGGGGGGGGGGGGTGTCAGTATGACCCCCCCCCCCCCCCCCGGTATTTGTACATCATTTTATAGCCCGGTACTAATAGGGTTAACCCTATTACCCATGGGGGGGGGGGGGGGGGCGAATCGGCCCCTTCCTAGTTTTTAGTTGCTGTACCTATGCAACCACATTACGTACCGGCCCAATTTTTATTGAGAATTAGCCAAATTTAATGCCGCATCTTTTGCAAAAAACGACGTTGCAATTGGATTTCTACTTTTCGATGTGGGTGCCACTTCAAAGTTTGGACTCCGGCACCAAATTTTTTGAAATTTTCGAGTTTCACAAAGTCATTCGTGATTTAGTAATTATTTATGTTTGGGCTATTTTTATTTATTTTTATTGGTTTGGATCACTCTAATGCTCTATACAAGTATGTGAGTGTAGTGGTACGTCATTTTTGGAGCACCAAAATTAGGGCGTGGCACTTTAAATTTTGAAAAATACGAGATTCGGGAAATACACTAAAGTTTTGATTTGCAAAGCATCTTTATAGGTTTTCTGGAGCGCTGAATCGATTGAAAGTAATATCTAAGCCTGAAGACTTAGTGGTTCGCCATTTTTGGTGCACCAAAATTAGGGGGTGGCACTTCAAATTTTGAAAAATACGAGATTCGGAAAATACACGGTTTTGTTTTCAAATCATTTTTATAGGTTTTCTGGAGCGCTGAATCGATTGAAAGTAATATCGAAGCTTCAAATCCTTGGTGTACGTAATTTTCGGTGCAACAAAATTAGGGCGTGGCACTTCAAATTCAAAATTACTTTATTCGGAAAAAAAACTAAAGTTTTGATTTCAAAAAATGGCTAACCTCTAAGTCTTCAGTTTTCTATATTACTTTCAATCGATTCAGCGGTCTAGAAAACCTATATAAATGCGTTAAAATTTCAATTTTGGTTTATTTTCCGAATCTCGTATTTTTAAAAATTTGAAGTGCCACGCCCTATGCTAATGGTCAAAATACCCCAGTGGTAATAGGGTTAAACTTTAAACACCCATATCTCAGAATGAAGCTTTTTCATGAAAAAGGCTATTTCTCCGCCAATTTTAACTGAAATGAGGTGAAGTTTGGTAAATCTCCATACTTCTTCTGAACAAACTTGTTTTGAAATTAAAAAGGTACAAAAAGGCAAAACTTGTTCAGAAGAATTCGATGCAGGGTTCTTCTGAACTTATATTTTATATTCCAAATTTCGACAACTTTCAACAAATAATGGTGGAGAAATACTCCTTGGCGCTAAAAGGCACTTTTGGCAATTATGGAGCCAATTTGGGGCCAATTTTAAAAATATTTGGTTTGGTTATTCTTACCAAATAATTTTGGTAAGAATAATTTTCATCCAATTTTAGGGTACAGAGACACAAAAATGTGATGTTTAATTTGGATGCTACCCCCTTAAATGCATCAATATATTGTATAAGTAAATACAAAAAAGTAGAAACATTAATACTCCACAAACATCAACACTCTACAAACATTATCGCTCCACAAACATCAACACTCCACAAACATCAACACTATAGAAACATTAATACTCCACAAACATCAACACTCTACAAACATTATCGCTCCACAAACATCAACACTCTACAAACATCATCGCTTCACAAACATCAACACTCTACAAACATCATCACTATAGAAACATTAATACTCCACAAACATCAACACTCTACAAACATTATCGCTCCACAAACATCAATACTCCACAAACATCAACACTCTACAAACATTATCGCTCCACAAACATCAACACTCTACAAACATCAACACTATAGAAACATTAATACTACTCCACAAACATCAACACTCTACAAACATTCACGCTCCACAAACATCAACACTCTACAAACACCAACACTATAGAAACATTAATACTCCACAAACATCAACACTCTACAAACATTATCGCTCCACAAACAACAACACTCTACAAACATCAACACTATTGAAACATTAACCCTATTAGTACCGGGCTATAAAATGTTGTACAAATACCGGGGGGAGGGGGGGGGGGGGTCATATTGACCCCCCCCCCCCCCCCCCCCTCTAAAATCTACAAATATTTACGAAAACGTCTGATTTTTTGTTTGTACGTAGGTATCACTTGACTGGATCCAACCAAAAAAAAAAATTTCGAAAAAATGTACTGGGGTGGTTATATTGCAGCACCAAAATTACAAGTAGTGCACAATTTTCACAAAGTTTTAAAGTTATATTTTCGGCTAATTATTTTTCAATACAGGTTTTCTGGGGTGCAAAATACATTGGAAAATATTTAAAAATGATATGATTACTATAAATGGCTGTTTAGTCCTCACTGCGTAGGAAAAAAATGAAAAAAAGAAGTAACCAGCACTTTTCAGTTAGAACACAAAATTTTTAATTCACTTATACGATGCTATAAATTCACATTTTCAGGTTTTCGAGGGCGCTGATTCTAATGGAATACATTTCTAATATGCCAGATCATTGCTACTTGTATTTTTCGACGTAATTGGCAAATTTTGGTGCTAGCACCAAATTTCGTACCCATCACCAAAAAGTACAAGTTTGCGATGTCCAGTGCTGTTTTTATTTATTCCATCGGATTCAGGACCCTCATAAACCCGTATAACGCAAGAAACAAGGTGATACTATCTCTGATCAATTTGCATATTTTCCAAAATTTGGTGCTGGCACAACAATTTTCACCCACCGGCGAAAAATACAAGTTTGAGAACTCTTATGAAATTTTTACTGATTCCATTGAATTCAGAACCATCACAAACCCGTATAACACAAGAAACAAGGTGACACAATCAATTGATATATTTGATGGTTTTCAAAATTTGGTGCTAGCACCACATTTTGCACCCACATCCGAAAAATACAAGTTTGAGATGTCTAGTTCGATAATTATATTTTCCATTGAATTCAGAACAGCCATAAACCTCTAAAACGCAAGAAATAAATTGTCACAAGCAATTTTATCTATTGAATGGATTTTCAAAATTTCGTGCTGGCACCAAAATTTGCACACAGCACCGACAAATACAAGTTTGATACGCTTGGTGCAACTCGTATATATTTCATCGAATCCAGAACCCCAAAAAACCCCAATTGCGTAAAAAACTAGTTTCAAACAATCAATTTACAAAATTGACTTATTTCAAAATTTGGTGCTGGCACCAAAATTTGGCACCCACCGAAAAAAACAAGTTTGAAATTTCTAAATCAATTTATATGAATTCCATCCAATTTCTAACACCAAAAAACCGGTGTAAATCAAAAATAGAGATGTTACAATTCATATTTAATGAAATGTAATTTTCAAAAAACGTCTCAAAAAAAGTGCCAAAAGTAGGGTTAAAAAATGGTGCTATAACTCGAAAAGTACCCAATATTTTTGAAAACGGTTTTCACTACTAGGAAGAAAATAGATTTTTAGGAAAAGTCAGAAAATTTCAGATTCCCAACTGCGTTTGTTTCAGAATTATAATAAAAAACCACGGGGGGGGGTCATATTGACCCCCCCCCCCGGGTTTAATAGGGTTAATACTCCACAAACATCAACACTCTACAAACATTATCGCTCCACAAACATCAACACTCTACAAACATCATCGCTTCACAAACATCAATGCTCCACAAACATAAACGCTCCACAAACATCAAAGCTCAACAAACATCAATGCTTCACAAACATCAACACTCCACAAACAGTATCGCTCTTCAAATATCAATACTCTACAAACATCAACACTCTAGAAACATAAATGCTTCACAAACATCAAAGCTCAACAAACATCAATGCTTCACAAACATCAACACTCCACAAACAGTATCGCTCTTCAAATATCAACACTCTACAAACATCAACACTCTAGAAACATAAATGCTTCACAAACATCAAAGCTCAACAAACATCAACACTCCACAAAAATCAAAGCTCCACAAACATCAACACTCCACAAACAGTATCGTTCTTCAAATATCAACACTCTACAAACATCAACACTATAGAAACATTAATACTCCACAAACATCAACACTCTACAAAAATCAACACTATAGAAACATTAATACTCCACAAACATCAACACTCTACAAACATTATCGCTCCACAAACATCAACACTCTACAAACAACAACACTATAGAAACATTAATACTCCACAAACATCAACACTCTACAAACATTATCGCTCCGCAAACATCAACACTCTACAAACATCAACACTATAGAAACATTAATACTCCACAAACATCAACACTCTACAAACATTATCGCTCCACATACATCAACACTCTACAAACACCAACACTATAGAAACATCAATGCTCCACAAACATCAACACTCTACAAACATTATCGCTCATAGATAGATAGATAGATTTATTTATACATTATGTAAAAACAATAACAAATACACCAAACAATGTACCGGTATAAAGGTATTGTGCAACATAACATATAGGATTACCCCTTAAGCTTTGCAGCTTATTTCCAAGGGGGTCCTTTATGTTACTTGGTTACAAATACAATATTAAACTACGCTAACCTAAAACCAATATAAACGTAATTACACTATGTACATGTACAACTTTACCGAGAGCGTGACAATGTCCGACTCAACGACTACCAGGACTATTGTACCTATTTTTACATTGCACACGGAGGTGAGATTTAACTGCAGATTTAAAAGAATGTTGATTATCTAGGTTTTTAATTTCATTAGGCAGAGCGTTCCAATTTTTAATGCCGTTAAAAAAGGAAGTATCATATTCGAAGGATTTACAATTCGGAAGGTAGAAGTTTGAAGCACTAGCTCTGGTACTGTAAGAGTATGTATCGCGTACTCTGTTGAATTTTTGTTTTAGGTAATTGGGACATTTACCATTATACACTTTATGCACATGGTTAAGGCGTAGCTGCTTAACTCTACTATCTAAGTTAAGTAGTCCAGATTCAGAAAAGTCATCTGGAGTTAGGTGGTGCCTAGGTTTGTAGTCTTTAATAAATCGTACTACTTTATTCTGAGCTACTTGTAATTTACATTTAAGCTGTTTGGTTAAGCCTTCATACCAAGAAGAGCATGCATAGTCCATGTGACACTGTATTAAAGAAGAGCAAAGTAACTTGCGGGAGTCGGTGTTTAAACTATTTTTATTTCTGTATAGAAACCTAAGCCTACTGTTAACTTTCGTGAAAATATTTTTCACTGTACTTTCTCCTGATAAGCAGTTATTCAATGTGGCGCCTAAATATTTAACTTCCTTTTTATTTTCAATCTTATGTCCATTACTAGTGATTTCAAACTTAGTTACCTTCTTTAACTTTCTTTTGGAACCAAACAAAATACTTTCAGTCTTACCGTAGTGAATGGATAGCTTATTATCAACCAACCACTCATTACAGGATTCTCGAACTGCACTTAACTTTTGGGAAATATGGATAGGATCTTTATGAGAGAAAATAAGAGCACTGTCGTCGGCATATAAAATGAGTTTAAAATCGGGATCTATACTACTTATC
This sequence comes from Nemertoderma westbladi, assembly GCA_032718475.1. Classification (NCBI taxonomy): domain Eukaryota; kingdom Metazoa; phylum Xenacoelomorpha; order Nemertodermatida; family Nemertodermatidae; genus Nemertoderma; species Nemertoderma westbladi. The sequence goes on from JAUCBJ010003813.1 coordinate 48,951, forward strand.
ATATCATTTACATAGCATATAAAAAGCAGAAGACCTAATATACTACCTTGCGGTACCTAGACCGGTACTTTTTGAGGCTGATAGGCTAAGTAGATTTTGAAAAACGAAATCCTCAGAAACGGGTTTTATAAATAACTTTTCTAAATTTTGTAACTTTTCTAAATAAAAATTATTTAGAGTTTCGGACCCTATACTGTATTTATTACTTGATAACGGTAACTTCTTAACTAAATTAGAGGCAACATTAGTAAAATAATTATTAAATAAATTACTAACTAGAGTATGATCATGTATCAGCTCACCGTTATCTTGCAGAACAATATTCGATTTAGATTTAAGGTTTTTATAACCTAAAGATTTTAAGGTAGACCAGACTTTTAGACCATTCTCACTTATTTTGTTGTACAAATATTCAGATTTAGCTTTTTTTATTTCCCGTTGGACAAGGTTTCTATATTTGCAGTAATTATTATAATCAGCTAAAACATGGTATTTACTAAATTTATACAAATGGTTATCTCTTTCTCTGATATTACTAAGAATACCCGAGGTCATCCGGGGCTCAGTGCGTTGTTTAAGACTAATTTCTTTAATTATTGGTTCTACAGTATTAAGTGCCTTTAGAAATATATCTTTAAAAACAGTGTACGCAAGGTTAATTAATGTCAGCGGCCTTAAAACAGGGTTCCCAGTCAGAATTAACTAACAAACTTAAAAAGCGTTCCTTGCTGTAATTTTTCATAGACCTAACAGTTACTGTTTTATGATCCCCGAAAAAAGATTTTTGTGTCTTTCTTGTGCAAAAAACTATAAAATGATCGCTTAGACCTATAGGTAAAACCCCAGATTGAGAAATAATATCGGTACTATTACAAAGGATGTGATCTAGTAAAGTAGAAGTTTTACTGGTAATTCTGGTAGAATCTCGAATAATTTGTTTTAAACCAAACAAATTTAAAATACTTTGGTACTGTTTACAGATGGGGGATGCTTTGTGATGGTAACAGATATTAAAATCACCTAAGAAATATATTTCACAGTCTGACCTAAGAGTACATAAAATTGTATTTTCAAAATTTTGCAAAAAATCTGATTGCTTAGGGGGCCGATATAAAGTACCGATTAAAATAGGTTTAGTTTTAGGAAGTAAAAGTTCCACCAGTAAAACTTCGTCACAAGTCTCTAAATCTTCCCTACGATTAAAAGCTAAATCACATCGAATGTAAGTACAGACACCACCACCGCACCGTACATGTCCCTATCCTTACGTAAAACTACGTAATTATCAATATAAATTTTTCCATCAGAAACGCTATCATCGAGCCAAGTTTCAGAGATTGTTAAAACTGCTGGGTTGGATTTATTGATTAAAATACGAATTTCGGAATGTTTGGGAAGCAGAAATCGTGCATTTAAATGCAAAAAATGCAGACCTTTTTTCTTAAAAAATTTAAAAGTTTCACTCTCAGCATCACTTGGAGTTTGCAGAGGCGATGTGAGAAATGAATCGTCGGTTTCTGAGTTCTGAGGTTTATTCGTCGGCTCCACAAACATCAACACTACAAACATCAACACTCTAGAAACATCAATGCTTCACAAACATCAAAGCTCAACAAACATCAATACTCCACAAACATCAATACTCCACAAACATCAACACTCCACAAACATCAAAGCTCCACAAACATCAACGCTCCATAAACATCAATACTCTACAAACATCAATGCTTCACAAACATCAAAGCTCAACAAGCATCAGGCAAGGGACACCCATAACATAAAAACTGGGAATCCCTCCTACCATTCGGCGATGAAGAAAAGGTAAGATGAAATTTATAGTTCCAAAGCCATGTTCCAGCCAAGAAGGGACACTATGAATGTTTCCAATGTCATAAAGAAGAATGTCACCAAAGCATATCTCACGACGCTTGCGTTCCTGGATATTGGCTCGGACGGCATGCTGGTCGAAAAGGAGTCCACCAAACAACTCGGTTTAAAATACGAGACCTACTGACGTTACTGACTAATGACTGTTACTAAATTCTTTATGTAGGCCATTCCAGATACATGTCCTCACTTTATGAACTTTTTTTGGTAAAAATGGTGTGGCCCTTCCACTGCTTCGACCATGCTTTGCAGTCGAAGACGGGGCTGTAATTTTCTTGGAGAAGGCAGAAGTTGTAGGGTCTTGGGCGGCTCGGCGACAGTTAGACCTTACTGACACCCATTGGGTGTCATATGACACCCTATTATCAGCCATAGGGTGTCATTGGGTGTCATTGGCGCCACACTGTCTGGGTGACACCTCCTAATTAGGCTAATTAGACCCTAATTGTTAGGTGTCATCAATTAATTAGTACAATTAAACCCTAATACTCCTAATTAGGGTTTAATTTATTATCCTAATTAATCAGACTGATTAGCGCCCTGACACACAATGGGTCATCAGTGTTTTCTAACTGTACACCCAGAGGCCCAAGAGGGTGTCATAAGTGACACCGCAGCTCTTTTATTTATTAATTCTTATTTATTTATATTTAATTATAATTTATTTAATTGTATTTACTTTTATTTTATTTATTTGTATTTAATTTTAAGTTAATAATTTATTTGTACTTTATTTTAAATTAATTAATTGTATTACTTTTACTTTATACATTGATTTCTATTTTAATATTAATTAGTTTTTATATTGGTTTCTAAATGACCTCATAGACTTTCATCTCGTTATACTTAGCCATAGGGTATACAGCTCCCTTACTGGTAACTAATTACTCTTATCTATATCCAGACAGCTTTATCGTTGACCTTTGACCCCCAATTAGCTTTAACCAAGCAACAGCTTATTAACTCTGATTAACTCTCTCCACATATGATGGCAGGGTCCTCTGCCCCAGCTGTTCGTTAAAACGAGGAAGTTCGCTGGCACCTGTTTCGGTGCCTTCCAGAGGGTCCACCTTAAAGGGTGATGATGAGACGTCCATTGATCTGGATAATACTACTGGTATCGGCGAGGACTCTTTCCTTGGCGAAATTTGCAGCTCAACTGGTGCTGTTATTTCTGGCGTTTCGCTGGATAATGGTCGACGACTTGTACGCAATGAGTTACTTAGCTTTATGCAATACGGTGTCTCCACTCTCGACAAACTCTCGCTGTGCTCCTTAATCACCAGCTTTTATACTCTAGACGAGATTGTAGTGGCAAAGAAACTTCTGTTCACTGAAGCCGAGAATGCTGCTCTTCCAGATCGACCTCTACCTGCATGGGTTGGTCGCATTGGTACCAAAAAGAAGAAATCCCACGTCAAGGATATGTTTTCTCTCTTCCAGGAAAGTGCCTTTGCTGATGCCCCCGTGCGTCCTTGTTTTTTCGCGCTAAACCCCTCCCGTTTACCGCCGACTGATCGTAACTCTGTTAGAGAAATTGTTAATTCTGAAAAACTTCAAGAGATGTGTGAAATAATCTCTGATTTACAGTCTGCTGTTTCTTCTCACAGTGTAACCCTTAATAATGTGGTGCTTTACAAGGATATCCATGGTTTAATCCGGGAAACATCAGCCACTGTTCCAGGTGGACTTATGCGCCCAATCGACGCGAATATTCGGGATGATAATGATTTTGTTGTCTTAAATCGAGCGGAGTCATCGCCACCCAACACGGCTACTACTAACTCCAGGGCTAACACCCTGGTGTACTTGCTTTCTGATGTCGCAACGCCCGCTGTAAGGTCTACTGGCTGTGGGACATCTTCTACGATTTATACAGGTCCGGTTTCCCAAGCGGCGCTACCTGAGTTTCGAGAGTTTAACATGGAGACCTATGCGGACGCCATTGGTAGTCTACCACCCGGAGGATACCCTCGTCGACCACAATCCGGCAGTTATATTCGACCATCTTCCGGGAGTCACACCCGACCCCCATCCGAAATTTCCACCCGACCCCCTCCCAGGAGTTACCCGCGAGCCCCACCCGGGAGTTACCCGCGACCCCCACACAGGAGTTACCCGCGACCCCCATCCGGGAGTTACCCGTGACCCCCATCCGGGAGTTATCCTCGATCATTGGTCCCACAGGGCCCCGCTCATGGTTCAAATGTGGATCTTACCACTGAGTTCCAAAACGGTTCCCAGGATGGTTACGTGGTTGTTACTCGACGGAGACGCACCCGCTGATTTGGTGTAGGATCGGGAATCTTTCCGAATAGCTCGCTAACGGTTGTACAGAGACCGAGAGTCCCTACTCGCATTTTCGCATCCCGGTTTGGACTCGCTACGACTTAGATGGATATGATCTCAAATTTGTTGTTTCAGGAGCATGAAATCTCAGTGGACTCAATAATCGACAACCCTGATGTCTAAGGCGTTTGATAAAGTTAACTACTATATGTTGTTCAAAAAGATGTTCAATCTTATGATTTCCGTCTGTGTGATTAGAATATTATTTTTCTGGTATACCAACCAGCTTATTTCAGTATCTTGGGGCTCGTCTCATAGTAAATGGTTCACAGTCGGCAATGGCATTCGTCAGGGAAGTTTGATTTCCCCGATTTTGTTCAATATCTATCTTGATGAACTGAGTCAGCGTCTTAACAGTTCTAAAGTGGGCTGTACAATATCGAAATTACTGATTAATCACCTTTTATACGCTGATGACCTTTGTCTCATTTCTCCTAGTATCTACGGTCTCCGTGGCCTCCTCCGCATCTGCGAGAATTATGGACTGCAGTTCGACATCTCCTTTAATCCGACGAAGTCGAAGTGTATGTATTTCTCCCCAACAAAATTCGGCCGCATGGGTGATGTATATTTGAACGGAAAGATTCTAGAATGTGTTAAAGAATATACTTATTTGGGACACATAATATCCTGTGACTTATCCGACGAACCGGATATGACGCGCACCAAGCGATCTCTTTATTGTAGAGGAAACCAGCTCTCCCGTATGTTTTCGAAGTGCAGTTTACCTATAAAGACTTTTCTCTTTAAGGCTTATTGCTATTCGCTATATTGTGCATCCGTATGGTCGACTTTCCGTGTAGAGAGTTTGCGGATCGTTAAGGTGGCGTACAACTCTGCATTCAGACATCTATTTGGGTATTGGCGTTGCGACGACGCTGACACAATATTTGTCTGCCACTGTGTTAACAACTTCAAAGCTGTCAGCCGGGTACTGGCATTCTCGTTGCGTAATCGTGTCGCAATTTCCTGCAATCCAATCGTTGTAGCTTGTGCAAACTTAGGTTACTCATCTCTCACTGATCGATGGGATGTGCTGCTTCTGTAATGGCTTGTAGTTGGCTGTTCATGGCTTGCCCCCACATTATCGCGACCTTCACATATTTCAAATCCTTGCAAATATCTGTATAAAATCTGTAAAAAAACTATTATTTATTTTGGTTTTGTTTAATTCGACCTCTTTAATTAATGAGAGTCATTATCTTCAGCTCGTTTTTATTAGTAATATTTCGACTGGTACCGGTACGGCTACCGCCGGCAACTGGATTTCATTCATTAAATACTGGTATGCCAAAACCGCGGTCTCACGAGGAAAACCGGACTTTGGTCTGTTTATTATGTACGAACAAAGCCAGAGATATGCGAAAACTGTCCCTAGAAATGCATACATCGATACAAGAATACTGTATTTCTGGTTACGACCCAAATGATTGTCGATTACCAGTTTCGATCTGCGGATCCTGTCGGCTGATCCTCCAGCAATACAGCAAAGGCAACTTCAACAAGGAAATTGTAATTTATGACCACTCCCTGATTCCAAAACGTGCTAACACAAGATCGACGTCTATACATCGTGAAGATGGTGCTACATCGTGTGCTGCCGGCTACTGCACTGTTTGCGAAATTGCACAAACTGTCGGTGCAGGACGAGGTGGTTCTCGTATAGGCGGTGTGGGTACAGTGGGTGTTCGGAAACGACCACGGGGAAGGCCTACTCTTGGAGAAACGAAAAGAAAACCCGATGTAATTAAAATTTGCTCATTTTGTTTCACGAAACTCAGTCCCGGTCTCAGTCACCAGTGCAATAAAACTAGCCGGATTTCGAATATGACCGATCTGGTAGAAGGTTGCTCGCCAACTGCCCCAGAAAAATTGTCAGCAGCAATTATAAGGCCAAAATTGGCAGACTCTGGCGGACAAACTGAATTGAGTACATCCTCTTGTCGGCATTTACTAAAATTAACAACAGTTTCTTCCTCGAAACCCGTGTCATTGTTTAGCGCCAGTAACATATCTTCTATCCAGAAGGATCTTAATCTCAGTACCAGAGAAACACATAAATTAGCCCAGGATATCCGGAGCACAATTGGTTCAAGGAAATCCATTGAAAGTGGACTAAAAAGTAAGCTTCATGAAATGGATCACAAATGTGATCAATTTTTTGTTCTCCGCCAGATTAATTACATCGTTAAGCAAAAAAATGTGGTATTAGAACGTTTTAGCCGTCCCACTGTTTTGTGTTCCGACGTAGAAGGATTCATCTCCTATGTATTTGAAGCCCGGTCCATAACAGATCAAGAAGACGTTCTTATTAAGTTTGGGCTTGATGGAGGTGGGGGCTTTCTTAAGCTTTGTCTCTCTGTAATAGTTCCTGAGGATTGCTCAGAGCCTGTTTCTATTTCCAGGAGCAAATATGAGGACGGCATTTCTGCAAAGAAGTTTAAGTCTTCTGGAGTGAAAAAACTGTTTATATTGGGCATAGTACCGAATGTTCAGGAGAATTACGAAAATCTCTTATCTTTATGGGTGAAGCTTCGCCTGAACATGTTTGGGCGAAAATTTACTGTATCAACAGATCTCAAGGTTTGCAATCTGCTTCTTGGGATAATGTCTCACGGCAGCTCTCATCCATGCTGCTGGTGCAATATTAATCACAATAGTCTGCATGAGAAGGGAGAGCAACGAACTTTAAAATCTTTGATCGATTCGTTTTGGGAATATTTTGATGCTGGCAGACAGCGTTGCATGGCGAAGGAATATGATAACGATATCAATATGCCCATAATACAAGGAAATAATAACATTTTAATGCCAGTTTTACATATCGTGCCACCTCCTGAACTGCATCTTCTTATTGGCCCCGTTAACACTATATATTGTGCACTACAAAAGAAATGGCCAGAATGTGACCAGTGGCTCAAAGAGTGCCATGTTGAGCGTGAAGCTTTCCATGGTGGTAGCTTTTCTGGAAACAGCTCTCGTCATCTTTTAAAAAATTTGGACAAACTGGAGTCATTAGCCCCGAAAGACACGATCAATTTTGTAGACACTTTGAGAAGTTTTAATAACGTTGTCACTAGTTGCTATGGAAACCATATAGATCCAAAATACAAGACTTACATTGCTGACTTCAAATGCCGTTACATGCAGTTGGGTATTTCAGTTACTCCGAAAATACATGCTGTATTTTATCATATTGAGGAGTTTTGTTCGCTGAAGAACAAGGGACTTGGTTGCTGGAGCGAGCAAGCAAGTGAGTCAGTACACCACGATTTTTCACTCGTATGGGAAAACTTCAAAGTAAAATCTTTAGACCATCCTGATTATGGGAAACGATTAGCCTTCGCTGTCCAAACTTATAATTCTCGACATTTATAGGATGTGTAAAGCATCTACGGGTAGTCCTTTCTTTTGTAATACATTTTATAGTATCTGCTGTTTTCCATAATCGCCATTAATATAATATCGCCATTGTTGTATAATTGATTATAATTTCGCTATTTTAAAAGATTTGTTGGCTTCTGAAAATATATTCAGAGTGTTGTATGCATCTATTGAATGAAAAAAAGCTGGATAATGACCGAAATTTTAATAAATAAATATTAATAAATAAATATTTAAATAAAAATTGAAACCCCCGAAACCCCGAAAATTGATTTTTGATTTTATTAGGTCAGGCCGACACATCGAGTGCAAATAAAACATAATTTCAGGTAGAGAATTTTTTTCATGTAAAATATTAATATAATATACATCAATATTCCATATATCGTGAAATTTAGGAGTAAAAGTGTTTTTTTTTTAAACTTTTCAAAAATTTTAAAAAATTCAAATAAAAACGCATACCCTCGGTAAAATATTTTCATTTTATACTTTTTTAGTTCATATCAACCCATCCATCGTAAATAATGTCGAATTTTCGGTGGAGAATTTTTTTCATGTAAAAGTGTATTCAGGCACACTGTGCCCGATGAATAAACTTGAAATTGAAATTGAAAAAATTAATAATAGTTGTATCCTAGCGCTCCGCCCCCCTCTCGAGACACCTCTGATTACTAATTACTATATCCAGCCGTCTGCAGTTCCATAGTCTGCCGCTAGAGGGCGTATTATCTGAAAATTAACATCTTTTAAAACTTTGTTATTTTCAACTTTTGCGGAGTCATAGAGTAGTCTGAAGTTCACCTGTCTGCCTCTAGAGGGAGGGCATATTATTTGAAAATTAACATCTTCTCTAGCTTTGATATTTACAATCCGCAAAACTATGCAGTTATATTGCTTAAGAGTTCTAAGGGGCGAGCCATGAGGCAAGATGTTTGAGACTTATTTAGATATATTATTACTTAATTTTGACCCCCCACTCGGTATCTATTACAATATGGGCTATATCTTTTGCAGAGTCACAGAGTAGTCTGAAGTTCCCCTGTCTGCCGCTAGAGGGCGAAATTTCTCAGCGTGAAAACCATATAGTAGCCATGAATTGGTTACTTGGCAATAATACTGCATTTTCCAAAGTTAGGCCTATTGCTGACCAAACGAAAACTACCCTGGTTCATGCAGGGATCGAACCCATGACATACTGGAGATGTGAATTCAACGCAACCACTACACTAAGGTGGAACAGTAACCTTCGAATTTGTTCGTTGCCGTTCGAATTTGTAAGACTCTCGTTTAAGAAATGACACAGACTATGCCTCACTGAGGCACTGAGGCATAGACTATGACTCACTGAGGCATAGACTATGCCTCACAGAGGCACTGAGGCATAGACTATGCCTCACTGAGGCACTGAGGCATAGACTATGCCTCACTGAGGCACTGAGGCATAGACTATGACTCACTACTATGACCTTAAAGATGCGGATGATCTAGCAAATGTCATGGGTGATAGGGAGTTATGGCGGTGCAATTTTGTTGACAAGCCGGCACAGCATTCTTAAAAATGCAGCTGCAATGCAGCATGCCGATCCTAGTAGTAGTAGTATGACTCACTGAGGCATAGACAATGCCTCACTGAGGCATAGACTATGCCTCACTGAGGCATAGACTATGACTCACTGAGGCATAGACAATGCCTCACTGAGGCATAGACTATGCCTCACTGAGGCATAGACTATGACTCACTGAGGCATAGACTATGCCTCACTGAGGCATAGACTATGACTCACTGAGGCATAGACTATGCCTCACTGAGGCATAGACTATGACTCACTGAGGCATAGACTATGCCTCACTGAGGCATAGACTATGACTCACTGAGGCATAGACTATGCCTCACTGAGGCACTGAGCCATAGACTATGCCTCACTGAGGCATAGACTTTGCCACACTGAGGCACAGGCTATGACTCACTGAGGCATAGACTATGCCTCACTGAGGCACTGTACTGAGGCATAGACTATGACTCACTGAGGGATGGAATATGCCTCACTGAGGCATAGACTATGCCTCACTGAGGCACTGAGGCATAGACTATGACTCACTGAGGCATAGACTATGCCTCACTGAGGCACTGAGGCATAGACTGTGACGGGATCAAGGGATCCCGACCGGGTTTAATTCTTACACGTCACGACAGGCTGATGGTGGTTGGTAAAAAGGGTTTTAGTCCAATGTTCCTTATTCAATGTAATATGATATAATATAAAGTAATGATAGCAACAGACGTTATGACCGGTAACAAAATAGATAATATATAAGGCAGTACTGCAGTGATGGTAGAGCTATATTGCTGGCCTGCACTGAAACTGACGACTGATTAAACTGAGTCACGGGCCGGTAGCAAATAGATAATATATATCACACACCGATATTACTCTACCACTACACTACTGTGGCCTTTCACCCAGTGGATGCCCTCCATCGCCCCTATTGGTCAATAACCTAGTTCACGCCTCTCACTCTCTCTGGGAGTGTCCCCCCCCCCCTGTTGGCCCCTGCTGGTTGTTTCCCCTTTCGAGTGGATTGACCTCTAACTGCCCTTTGTGTGGCTTTGGGGTTTGTGTTGTCCCCTGTGTTGGTTGTGATACGAGATTGGTTATTGCCAATTCGTATCTCCAACATATTGCTGAAAAAGGTGCCACTTCCCAACTTTGTGAGGAAAGTGCAGCGGAATTGAATCCGCATACACTCCCCCCCATGCTATCCTCCTGGTGAGAAGGTAGCATCACCTGTAAGTGCGCTTCAATTCCGCTGGAACCCGATCTACTATCAGGTGTGGGGTGGAGTTCTTTTCTTGGAGTCGGCTTTCCAGGCCGCTCCCTCTGGGTATGATATTTCTACCCCTTCTTGGTGCAACCGCAACCTATGTTGCACCAAGACATCTGGCATCTCGGTTTGAGACAACATTGTGGACTCTTCTCACACAATTTTATATCTCCACTCTACTCTAGACTGACTCTAACTTCTCTAGCTCCACTCTAACTCCACTCTAACTCCACTCTAACTCCACTCTAACTCCACTCTACTTTTGAACCTCTTTGTCCCTTACTCTACCTCTTAATCCTCGCTCCCCACATTTGAATTGCACCTGTACACCTCCCACACGCGTCAACACCTCCTCTCACAATTCCCTGCGCTCCTATACTCAACCCTTACCCATTTCGCTCCACTCGCTCCTGACGAGCCTCACCCTCCCCTTTCGTGCCGTCGCACTCAGGAAGTGTGAGTCGTCTAGTGTCTCGTCCTGTCATAGTCAATTGGTCCCCAGTCCCAGTAGCTAGTTGTAAAAGGTTACATGACTATAGTACTTATTTGATTAATTATATTGATTCTAATTATGCTCTATTGATTACTACATACATACATACTAATTGCACTTTTATTAAATTTGCACTTAGGAGTTTGTATTACTTCGCATGTGGTGCCTCCCAGGCATCCCCACATCTCCCCCTCCAAGTTCTAATTCGCTCCTCCTGTCTTTGGGAACCATCTCAGTTCCTTCCCTCTGTTGTCGTCCTGTCTCAGTCGCTTCCTGGTTGCCGCCGCTTCCTTGTTCTTATCCTCCTTAAGGCTCCTCATCCTTGCCGTTACCTCCTTACTGATTCCCGTGGTCGATTCCTTGGACGCTTGTGTTATTAGCTCACGGTATCGCTTCGCAGGTGGCCCCTCCGAATGCCCCTGCTGCTTTCCCATAGTAGCGTCCCACAAGATCACCTTCATGGCCCGCGGCACATGCTCCGTCAGGAAATCTCTGAACTCTCCCCGGTTCTCTGGCGCCCATCTATCTAAATACCTCTGCGTATTGATCACTCCACCATACGATGCCGCCGTCGCTACTTCTTGATAAGTAAACGGAAGTCTCCATTTAATGATTTCCAGGTGGGCCTCTTGGTTAATATTGAAGAAACCCCACTGGAACTCCTGGACCTTAATTATCTGCCACGTCATGACGCCGACGTCGGCCCACTCCTCGAAGATCTTAAACTTCTCCTCGTCGTCCATCCAGTCGCACTGGCGTTCGTAGTGTCCCCGAAAGTTACAATTAGAGCACCGGTTGTGCAACCGTGGACACGCCCCCATCCTGTGACTTGACTCACGGCAGTAGAGGCAGATCATCTCCTTCTGGAATCGATACAAGCAGCTCTTTTCCTGGTGAGTAAGCCTCCTGCAGTAATCGCAGCCGTGTATCAACGCATCCCGCCCCAAGTTGTCGTTTGCCCCAAGCGATCTCCTCGGTCTATGGATCCATGTCTATGTCCTCGTCTCACCCTGGCATCATCTCACCAAACACTACCCATGGTGCCATTCCCGGTTGTTCGCCGAACCTGATGGTGCTCCCCGCGAAATCCATCGCCGGCTCCTCATGCACCCAGGCCCGCTTGCCGGGGTTATCCCAGAAGGCCCTTGCCCCGCTGGCCATCACCACCCTCCCGCCAACCCAGCCCCTGTCTGAGTGGCCGATCCTCTCGATGGGCGGCATCTCCCCGAACTCGTCGTCATCCTCGTCCCCCGCTGGGAGTGGATCCAAACCCGGTATCCCGGCAGATCCACTGTGTCCCTTCCCAATTTGGCTCTCGCCCGTAGCTTTCCTTCCTTCCAGTTCCCTTGGTCTTTTCTTCGCGAAATCTCCCTTGGCGCCCGCTGGCATTGGCATCGCCTGCAATCCCGATCCCGATGTTTCTGCGATCCTTCCATCCATCCCAACTCCCGCCCCAGATACTCGCCCAAGCTCCGTGATCCCCACTGTAAATCGTACAAGGCCTGGGTCGCGAACCTGTAGCCCTCTCCTCTAGCTTCCGCCTCTCTTTCGTCTGCCTCCCTCCTTTCTCGTCTGGCGATTTCTTCCAATCGCTTCTCCTCTAGTCTATCCACCTCCAGCTTCTCCCACCTCTGATATGGTGTATCCACCTCCCTGTCTACTAGATATTGGCAGTTGTAGTATACTGACTCGCCCTTCAGCCCGGGTGGTCTGCCAGACCCTCGAAGGCCACTTTGAAGACTCTTCTGTAGTTCAGGGGTGATCCTGACAGCAGAAACGCCATTGGCTCTCTTCCGATAACCACGGCCATGAATAGGTTTAGTAAACCTATCAATATCCAATCCTCCTCAGGATATATCGCTTCTGATATATCTTTATCGCTCCTTTCCGGAATTGATTCACCTCCTGTCTCCCTGGACTCGCTCCCCACTTTAGCGAGTTCGCCAACTCTGCTCCGTACTCCTTCCTGAATTTACCTCAGACCATCGGCTTTTGGCAGACGAGCCCCATTAGCTGGCCCATTGCCACTGCTCCGCAATGTCCTGTGTTCTCTACTAGTCCCAACCCAGCTGGCCCTGTCATAGCCATGTAGACCGTTTGCATGTCCAGGAGTTTGGGGGTCACCGGACCGATGATCATCTCCGCATCATTGCGGATCGCTGATCCAACCTTCATCGTCGACTTCTCCCTTACTACGTTCTGCACCGCCCTTGGCAACCGGTTCGGCTTCGGCCCGCTCTTCTTCCCATACGTTCCCAGATCGAACAGGAATATGTCCCCATTTGGCGCAGCCAAATGTAGAAGTATGGTTCTGGCCAACCCCGCCGACCCTTTCCTCAAACCCTCGTGTCTTCCACGGTCCCTTTGTCATCTAGGACCATGTATCCTCCTCTGCTGACGGACTCTACGAACCTCATCCAGTCCTTTCTCGGTGGTTCCCTCGGATACTTCGGTATCCTGAACTTTGCCTCGTCTCCCTTCACCACATAGTGGAAATGCTCGAGGATCGCATTGTCTAGCGATGGCATCCCGTAGGTCCCGACCAGCCGCCTCTTGTGCACCTCCCTGAAATGGTCCGGCAGCGCTCGCGCCTTGTGACCCTTCTCTAACCGCTTGTAGTATCCCCTCGTCTTCTCCTCCGGATGACTCTCGGTGAAATCTACTAGTATCTCCTTTCCTTTCTCTTTCTGGCAAGTCTCTCCGCCATTTCGAATGCTCCAGATCGCTCACCTACAAGGTGGTGCCTTGCCAAGGCTCAATATAGGTGAGTGATATAGTTAGGATGGTCTGTGCGGTCCGATAATGGCCTATCTCTCTCAGAACACTAGGTTTTTACGCTGTATTTGCCTATTTACCCCCTAAAGTGCTAAATTTCCCTAAATTCCCTAAATCTGTCAGTCACTTTTATTATGTTCTAGAATTTTCTGCCTACTGTTACTATAATTTGTTGAATTTTTAATTTAATTATAATTTTAATTCTATTACTGTGCTATCAATACTTATAATGGATTATTTGTTTAAATATCCCCTATGGTTTGCATACAGGGTAGACTAGCTATTCGTTACTGTGCTAGTCTGCACCAGGTAATCTCCTGGCCGTGTATCAAACATTCTGACTTACTCTACAGGCTGTGCAGTACAGTAACATGTCTCGTGCGGCCTACACGGTCTGTCCTGCTGTACCCATGTGCCCCCTCTCACTTCTTACTACTAACCCTACTAACTCTCTAACTCATACTAACTCTCTGACTCTACTAACTCTTACTAACTCTCTAACTCTTACTAACTCTCTAACTCTTACTAACTCTCTAACTCTTACTAACTCTCTAACTCTTACTAACTCTCTAACTCTTACTCCACTAATGGTACTAAGCACCCTCTTACACCCTAACTAACTCCACTAATGGTACTACGTACACTTTTACACCCTAACTAACTCCACTAACGGTACTACGTACCCTCTTACACCCTAACTAACTCCACTAACGGTACTATGTACCCTCTTACTCTCTAACTAACCCCCCTAACGGTACTACGTACCCTCTTACTCTCTAACTAACTCCACTAACGGTACTACGTACCCTCTTACTCTCTAACTAACTCCACTAACGGTACTATGTACCCTCTTACACCCTAACTAACTCCACTAACGGTACTACGTACCCTCTTACTCTCTAACTAACTCCACTAATGGTACTACGTACCCTCTTACACTCTACTAACGGTACTACATACCCTCTTACACTCTACTAACTCCACTAACGGTACTGTGTACCCTCTTACACTCTACTAACGGTACTACGTACCCTCTTACACTCTACTAACGGTACTATGTACCCTCTTACACTCTAACTCTTACTAACGGTACTGCGAAGCCTCTTACTCTACTAACTCTTACTAATTTCTATCTGCCTACTTACATACTATTGTGTTCTATCTACTGTTACTTTCTCATTCTAACCTCTCTAACTTTCTTTCTGTATGGGAAGGGCGTCTCGCCCTCAATATCACCCCCTCAGTCCAACACTTGGACGACTAAACTCTATGGTGCCCCTTCTAATAGGCAGACTCAACAACCTAGGGGTGATTCTTCCAGCAGGCAACTCTCCCACTGCCCCCCTGTAGGTCCTCCAATTCTTCGCCCCACTCTTTTTGTCAATTCCAACTCTCTTGGAACTGACCTTCCCCTCTCTTCTGTCCTTAAATCAGGTCTCTCTGTCATATTAGTGATCTCCTCGTGGTCATCCTCTGGCAGCAAAGTGCCACCCTTCAACTTGTCGTTTGGCGGTATAATGCCGCCCCTCATCTCATCCTTACTCTTACATGCTACCTCTGCTGGCCTCCCCCTTAATATGTGCGCCGAAATTAAGGCCCTCGATGAACCCCGGTCGTCCTTCGGTATACATGATGTCTTACCATTTAATGCCCCCTCGCACTCTGCCAGCCCCGTGTGTGTGTGCAACACGCCTCCTTCTACTTTCCTGGCTCCTTTGTCACATTTAATTTTGTTGACAAGCCGGCACAGCATTCTTAAAAATGCAGCTGCAATGCAGCATGCCGATCCTAGTAGTCACATTTAATCATGGGCTTCGCTGCCCCTGGTCTAATCTTCTCACATCCTCTCCCTTTCCACCTTGTCTTCTTACACAACATCCCCCTTTTCGGTATGCCTCTCAACAGGACCGGCGTATCATCCAGACACTCCTCCGGACAACTCGCCGTCCACTCTTCTCCACCCTCATACCAATACTTGCCAGGAACATCCTTGTTCCATCCCATCGCCTCTAGGTCTTCTGCATCCAAGCCATTCTCCTCCGCCCACTCTCTTGGTGTTGCTTCCACTTCTAGCTCATTTACCGGCGGTATTTCACTGGAACTATCCTCTATCCTTTCACCACACCCCACTATGCGTGGTTCCAGATCCATACCCAACTCCTGGTATCCTTCCCCGGGCTGCTTATTACATGGGACCTCCCCATCGCCCATCTCTGATTTCTCCTCTACCTCCTCAACAGTGCCTGGCAGCATGCACCCTGAAGTTTCGGACACACTGAATGGAATGTTGGTTTTGATTGGGCCGGTTAGCGTCCACCCGAATGGTGTGAGGATTGCCATCGGATCATGCTGTCTGTCTTCCCCGAAGATCATCTGTATTCTTTCGTGGGCCGTCAGGCAGTCCATTCCCACTATGATGGATACCTTCCTGATGTCTACCTCCGGTATCGAGAAATCTATGTTGTCCAGGAATCTGTATTGTTCGACCTCGATGTTGGTTGGTCGCCTGGCGTTTATGCTGATCGATTCTATTACATGGATGGGGTTGATGGTTGCCCCATAGTCACATCCCAGTGCTATCGCTGATATCTCGCACCGTCCTGTCCTCATCTCCAGGACCTCATCTTTGCTGGAGATGGTTGTTACCTCCATCCTACTTGGCCTCGTCTTTAGCCCTATCTCTTCGGCCATCCAATTCTCCACCAATGTGAAGGCTGCTCCGCTGTCGACCAGCATCAAAGTAGTGACTGATCGACTGCCTTCTCCTATCACCCTCACTGGCACTACCCCAAGTAGTCCCTTTCCCCTTTTATTCGCCCCTACGGTGCTTGTCCCATTGTCTGCCCTTTGCCTTGACCAAACTTAATTGGTGTTTCTTTGCATTGATCAGCTTTGTGTCCACACGCCACACATCGATGACAGATTCCACTCTTCCTTGCGTATTTTACCTGATCTTGTTTGGGCAACACTTGCCAATACCTGCAGTTCATGGTCTGATGAAGTGCGTTCAAATGCAATTAGCCTTTGTGGTTTGGATTATAGCCGTCCCTATACAGTGCGCTGTGTATCGCACTTACGTTCGTACCTAGTTCCCTACTGTTCTTATTGTTTGGATTTGGCCTACTGGGCGTGTTGGGGTTATATTTATTTGTGTTGTTATTTTGCCCCTGTCCACCCCATGGTGTGGCCCTACCCCCGGCTATATGTGGACTACCAGTCCCCTGCGTCGCTGCGTATGGCAGCGATTGTCTAAGCTTTGGTAATGCGTTTGCCGTGTTGTGTTCTGGTTTTGGCCTGTTATATTCGGTCTTTGGCGCCCACCCCAGACTATCCTCGCTATAGACTGGGTCCGTCGTAGTTGAGGAAGTTCGACATTTCCTATAGGCCCGGTTCCGCACCCTTCTTCTCCCGGGTGGAGAAGGCGATCTTTCTCCATTTATTGCGCAGCCAGATCGGCAGTGCCTGTGCTATCGTGGTGATATTATTAGATGCGTTGAGTTTGTATGGAGCGTCTAGTATCTTCAGCACGATTAACGCCTTCTCGACCTTGTTCGCAAACGTCTTTATGCTAACAGGGTTATCCTGTAGGCCACCCGTTGTTATACCCCTCAGGGTTTGCCAGATGATCTTGGCTGGGTGTCCGTATTCCCTGCCTAGGGCCCGCCATGCAGTTGTGAAGCCACCCTCGATGCCCTGATACTGCCTCACAATGTCATACGCTGGGCCTCCTGTATATACCTGTAAATATTTTAGGCACTCGCCTGCGTTAGGTTCTTAGTTAATATCTCGTTGCTGTACATGCGCCGGAATTGCAGGTATTCTTCCGGTCTGCTTCCGTCGAATTTAAATGTCTCAACTGGTGGTAACTCGATCCTGGTCTTGAGCGCATCGATAAGTGTTGCCATTCCCATTGCCTGTGCTTCCAATGGGTTCTAAGGATGCTGTACAGATTCTCCCGTTGGGTGCGGTCCGCCCATCCAGCCTGTTGACTTTCTTTGCGTTGGATATACCATTGGGGGTAATGGCCCCCTCCATATCTCTGTGTCGCAAGATCTGTTCTCATCCAGGGGGTTTGATGTTCTTATTCCTGTTTGAGTGTATTGTTGACATTGTAATGGGGGAATGTCACCCTGCCCCCCCCCCCCTCCCCCCACCGGTGGTATGTTTGGCACTGGTGTTGATGTTTATATATTGGGGCCCATACACCTATCCGCAATAACTCTTCCCTCCCCTGGATATATGTTATGTCCCTGCATATCATAGTCATACTGTTGTGCTGGTACCTGTATAGGCCTATCCACTTCTTGCCTAACTACCGGTATATACTCCGCGACTTCCGGATCTAATCCCGTTGTTCGCGCTACCCTATCGCCTATACTATCTCTCCCAGCATGGCCTATAGTATGTGCAGTAAGGCCTACAGTATGTCCTGCAGTCTGTATGTGTCCTTCCGGACCGAAGTTTAACCTTCTCGAATAGTCCAAGAAGTCCTCCCCGCGACTACCGTACTCTCGATCGGAAGCTATATCCCGTCGGGAAGTTTCTCTTTGATCCCCTCTCCTGTTCTCGTCCTCGTACCGGTACGTCCTGTACCCCTCTCCCGGCGTATAATATATCTCACCAGGCTGCGTCTCTCCAGGGCGATGGCAATCTCCCAGAGTTCGACCCCACTGACCCTCCAACTCCATCTCTACTACTGACGGCTCGCTATCCGTTCTCGCTCTCCGGTCGCTCGTAGCAATGCTTCTTCTATTATCTTCTCTTCTTCTCTCTTCAGTGTAGGCAGAATATTATTTCCTGGAATGAAAGTTTGATTAGGGTTGTCTACTACGGTACTATTAATATTAACGCCCTCTAACGTATTATTATTTACCCCCCCCCCCCCCCCCCCCCGCCCGTACGGTTACACCAGTCTTGGGTCTGCTGTCCAGTCCCTGTAAGTGGGGTATTAACAAACGTTTCCATAACCTCTGGCTCCTCGTAAATACTACCCGAGCCAGCCTCACTCTCAGATAATCCCAACTGCACCAGTTCTAGTCGGCGCTTCTATTTGGCCTGATATTGCATAAGCCATCTTAACTGGGCATGCATGTTGTCCCGGATGCGCTTTCCCGCTCTCTCTCTCTCTCTCTCTATCCTCTCGTAAACTCTGGTTTGCTGACTCTGTTTCTCTCACCACCCGCTCTCTACGCTCACTCTCTATTCTCGCTTCCCGCTCTTTATGTTCGTTCATTTCTCTCTCTATCCTCGTTGCCTCTCTCACTTCTCGCTCTTTACGCTCGTTCTCTACTCTTGTCTCTCGCTCCTTACACTCGTCTGCCTCTCTCTCTTCTTGCTCTCTACAGTTCTTTGCCACCCTTCTGGCCCTCTCCCTACATTCCCTCGCCAACTCTCTCTCTTTCTCTAACAATGCAGTCCCCTCATCCAACTGCCCCTCTAATTCTTTCTGGTCTGGCGCCACCATGTCTAATTGACATGCCAGATCTATCTCCAACACCCTTCTTGCTTTTGCGGAGGATGTAGCGGAATTATCGGTCGCAACGGACTCCTGTCGCCTCTCTGTCCTACTAACTTTCCCCCGCTTTCTGGGGTTCTCGCTAACCGACGAGACCGAATCCTCGGGGTTAACCTCGGGTTCGCCCTCATGTGGATCTGCCCAACCCACTAACTTAATTCCCCTGGCATCCACTAAATACGGCCCTATGTACACTACTTAAGGCTCCATAACCCCGGATCGCCACAGTTCGAATAGTTCGGTGGCAACCCCCCTCGCTCTCTCACTCGCCAGTTCTCCCTGCCCGAAACGAACTGGATACCGGAAGTGTATATTCGACTCACCTAGCCACTGGCTCAACTTTCCCTGATTTACCTTCTCTCCCTCTTTAGCCTCCTTCAACAGTTTCTTAGTGGCGTTGTAGGCCCGTCGAAGCCAATCGCTGGTCCCGACGTCCTCTTCACCGACACCTCCTCCTCCTTTCCTGGTTCGGCGTCGTACCGGTGGGCCGTCCGTTGCCCTCGGCCTGTGGCTGGCCGGCGACTTCGGTACTCCGACCGCCGTTGTGCGTCGACTCGTCCCTTCCTCGTGGTAGACGGCCACCCTCCGCTTGGGCTGCCGGATCGTCCCTCGTCGGCGAATCCGGCGTCGCAGGCCGATACCATTGTGTCCCGGCCTCGCGGATCGTTTGATTGGTATCGTCCAGGTTTCGCGGCGGTGTCCTCTCTCCCTCTGATAATCGGGATCTCTTATCGCTCATCTTTACTCTTTACTAAGTCACAACTTCTATTAGCAGTTGGTCTATAGATCTACTGTGACGGGATCAAGGGATCCCGACCGGGTTTAATTCTTACGCATCACGACAGGAGGCTGGTAAAAAGGGTTTTAGTTCGATGTTCCTTCGTCAATGTAATATGATATAATATAAAGTAATGATAGCAACAGACGTTATGACCGGTAACAAAATAGATGATATATATACGGCAGTACTGCAGTGACGGTAGAACTATATTGCCGGCCTGCACTGCAACTGACCACTGAGTAAACTGAGTCACGGGCTGGTAGCAAATAGATAATATATATCACACACCGATATTACCCTACCGCTACACTATACTACTGTGGCCTTTCACCCAGGGGATGCCCTCCTTCGCCCCTATTGGCCAATAACCTAGTTCACGCCTCTCACTCTCTCTGGTAGTGTCCCCCCCCCCCCCCTGTTGGCCCCTGCTGGTTGTTTCCCCTTTCGAGGTGGATTGACCTCTAACCTCCCTTTGTGTGGCTTTGGGGTTTGTGTTGTCCCCGGTTTGTTTGTGTTGTGATACGAGATTGGTTATTGCCAATCTCGTATCTCCAACATATTGCTGAAAAAAGTGCCACTTCCCAACTTTCTGAGGGTAGTGCGGCGGAATTGAATCCGCATACATAGACTATGCCTCACTGAGGCACTGAGGCATAGACTATGCCTCAGTGAGGCATAGTCTATGCCTCACTTCAATATACGAACACAAAAGAGTTTACAAGCACAGGTTCAAATCCAACTAAAGCTCTATATATTTTGCATTGAAGTGGAATACTTTAGATGCTGGGGGGGGGGGGGGGGGGGAATCTGGTTCTCGAGGGATATTTGAATGGTGAGTATAACTATCCTTGAGAGTTAGTGTGACGTTATCTCACCATGGATGGGCTTAACCAATGTACTCGCATCTGCTCTCTCATTGGCTGTCTAACTTTCCTCCCTCGAGTTCTAATTGTCTGCCTAACTCACCCTGGCACTCTGATTGGATAATCCATTCTAGCCTCCCTCTATAATAGCCCCTGTTCAACGCATTCCCAGTCATTCTCTAATTTTTATTTTAAAAAGTTTTATTTATTTTCATAATGTTTTAAGAATTTAAATATTAATAATTTAATACGAATTAATAACAGAATTTTTAAAATACAAAAAGTCAAATACAATTTTTAATTTTAATTTCCACCACCACCAAAATTAAATTTATTAAGATTTTTACATCCCTCCACCAAACACAAGTCTAAAACTTGGATTCAGTACCGGTCTTGGAGGTCAAACCCCCGCAGACCGGCACCGTCCCCAAACCCGAGCGCCCTCCATGGCCGCCTACCGCCACGCAGGCACAGGGAGTTTGAGCGCAGCAGCGCAAACAATAGGCGCCTCCGCACTCCGCCCAGCACACAGGCTAGGCCTCGCTCGCGCATCCCACGCTGCCGGGCCACCAGGGTCTCCGCGAGGTGGCGGATTAGGATATCGGCCTCCTTGCACCACACCCCGTCGGTGGTTCCGACTAGGGGGGTGAAGGAGATCCGACGGTCCTCGCACACTGCGGCATTAGTGTACCTTCTTGGCGCGGACCCTCTGCTGGAGAACGGAGTCTAGGGACCGGTTAACATAAGAGGGAGCGTTTACAACCGCAATGTCAAATGACGCCACCCTCTGTTCGGCCCAGACTCCCCTCGCCAGAAGGTCCGCCCTTACTCCACCCACCTCGCGGCCCTGTCTGTCCAGGTAGCCGGACGCCAGCGTAACCTCACGCTGGACGCACGAGCCCCCGAACGCGGACGCGATTAAGTCCCCGAAGACCTCCCGCACCTCGTTGTGCCGCTTGATAATCAAGCCCCCCGACTTGCAATTAAGGGCGTGGGACGTCGAAAAAGACTCCCCACACCCCTCGCACTTAGCCGGGAGGCCGGGCGGCGTCAACCCATACCGCAAGGCAAGGTTGTCCCGGAACACTTCGGGGTCCAGGTCGGTGTGGTCCACCGCCGAAGGCTGAGCGGTCAGCCACCCTCCCGTCTTGTGGGAGACCGTGCGCTCCACCGTGCGGCGCCGTTCGGCAGGAACAGCGAGGAGGGCGGACTCCTGTCTCGCCTTGTAAGCCGCGTCTTGGGTAATGCGGCTTTCAGCGAGGGCCGACGCGAGACACGCGGCGTGGTCTGCGACCTGGAGGGGGCGGTCCGACAGCAGCGCATCAACCACCCCAGCTGTGCCGGCCAGCGACGCCTCTCTAGCGTGGCACCGTCGCATTAACGGGTCCCGAATCCCGATCCCGCCGTGTCGGACTGGCAAAAGAACCAAGTCTTCGTCAACAGCACCGAGGGGTATCCCGAACAATGCCGGGATGTAACTGTGCTGCAGCGCCTCCCGGATCGGAGCCAAATCCTCATCGTCGATTTCAACCACCCGGAGCAGGAAGTCCCACTCCGCTTGTAAGCAGCGGGACATTCCCGTATGAGCGGTCTGGGGATAATCCTCGGCCACCTCTGCCAATCTACCGATACTGTAGACCCACCCCGCAACTTTCTCCGCGATGAAACCCCGCAGCCCCTGGGAATCACCAACATAACCGCCCAGAAACCTGTGACCGGAGACGATCCGAACGCCCGACCTCCCAAACATCTCGTGTGCCTGCTCAACATACGCCGGTTTCACCACCAAGTAGGACTTGGTGGGCTCCGGGTTGTACCCAATTCGGGGTCCACTGAGGAGCAACTCCTCCCACCAACGGAGCACACCAGCGAGGGAACCAGCAGATGAGGCATCATCGGCATACCAGCACTGTCTTTGGTGGTGCGGTGTTGGGTCGCCAGGCGGGGTCGACTGGCGGGTTGCCGGGTAGGGTTGACGGCGGGTCGCCAGGCAGGGTCGACGGCGGATTGCCAGGTAGGGTCGACGGCGGGTTGCCAGGTAGGGTCAATGAGCGGGTTATCGGGTAAGGTAGACGGCGGGTCGCCAAGCAGGGACGACGGCGGGTTGCCGGGTAGGGTTGACAGCGGGTCCCCAGGCAGGGTCGACGGCGGATTGCCGGGTAGGTCGACGGCGGGTTGCCGGGTAGGGTCGACGGCGGGTTATCGGGTAAGGTAGACGGCGGGTCGCCAAGCAGGGACGATGGCGGGTTGCCGGGTAGGGTCAACAGCGGGTTGCCGGGTAGGGTCGACGGCGGGATGCCGGGTAGGGTCGACGGCGGGTTGCCAGGTAGGATCAACGGCGGGTTACCGGATAGGGTCGACGGCGGGTTGCCGGGTAGGGTCAACGGCGGGTTGCCGGGTAGGGTCGACGGCGGGTTATTGGTAGGGTCACGGCGGGTTGCCGGTAGGATCAACGGCGGGTTGCCGGGTAGGGTCGACTGCGGGTTGCCGGGTAAGGTCAACGGCGAGTTACCGGATAGTGTCGACGGCGAGTTGCAGGGTAAGGTCGATGGCGAGTCGCCGTGCAGGGTCGACGGCAGGTTACCAGGCAGGGTCGACGAAGGGATGCCAGGTAGGGACGACGGCGGGTTGCCAGGACACTCAGGTATCCGGATGTCCCGTAGCCTCCGTATCATGGGAAGGGTCCCACAGCCATACCCAAGCATGGCGGCCGGGTCGCCCTGGGTGTACCCTTCCCTGCTCCAGAGCGGTACATCAGACCCTTGTAAGAAGAGAGCGGCGTGGCCGTTGTATGCATTAAAGAGGTAACGGGAACACCGGTGCCAGTAGACCCGCGCATTCCACAGGGCCACGGGGCGACTCAAACTGTTAAAGGCATTAGAGGCGTCTACGAGGAGCATCCCCTCGGTGGAGTCGTCCTCATACAATGAAGCCATCGCATGGACGGCGCCCTCGACACCCGCCTTAACACCCGCACAGAGTTGATCCGCCCCGCATTCCACGATGAAATCCATCTTGGTGGCGGCTGTGAGGCAGTTAGTCAGCAACCGGTACAGGACCTCCCCAATGCCGATGGGGCGGACACCGGGTTCCTTGTCAATTGCGACGAGGCGACAGGCACGCAGCGCGCGGATCTCGCCCCAAGGTACCACCGAGTTGGCGAGGCGTCGAGCCAACCCGGCGACGGCCTCCCTGAGGCGGGAGCTGTGCGCCTCGTAGCGGGTAAGCAACGCACTCCATAATTCGGCGTCTCCGCCGATCGGACCAGCTCCACCACGTAGCACTCGAGTAACCTTGAGGACGTGCTGACCAGTAATGTCGACATCCTCGAAGGCTGGTAGGTCGTCACAGGGTTCAAACGCATCCGGCGAAACCTGCATCTGAGGGGGATGTTTTTCCGCCAGAACCTCACGTACGGTAATCCCAGGTGCTCGCCCCTCTGCCTGGGAATTGGGGTCTAAAATTCCACCACTGTCCCTCTCGGTAATGAGACGAACTGCCGCCCGATTCTGTCCCACCAGTATTTTCCGATTATACAACCGACCCGGGTTTACTTTTGCCGATCCCCAGGACTTAGCGAACTTGGAGCTGCAGCGCTCCGCCTCCACCACCAGCTGCTTATACTCCTCTCGCTCCCACATGCCAATCCGGCGCAGCATAGTACGCCGAATATCCGCACTTTTTGTCACGTCTGGGTCTCGCTGGAATATGGTAGCCACGCAACAGAGTGATCGTTCCGAGGGGTGGATACCGTCCGTCAGAAATACCAGCTCGCGAGCGACTAAGTCGGCGATTTTGCGTCCCACATTGCCACCCGGCACAATATACTGGCAACAAGTAAGGCAGGTGAGGCGGGAATAATTGGCCTCCCAATACGGATCGGTGGAAGAGCCAGGAGAGTTTAACCACTGGCCACCGAAGGCCGACTCCAAAAGCTCCACAGTGGTAGGGAAAGGAGGAGAACTCGCACTCCCAGGCAAAGATAACGGAGGAGAAACGGTGTCGACGACTCGGGGAATCTGAGTTATCTGAGTTATCGCACTCGAAAACGAATCAGTATCCGAGCTATCCCCATCCGAGTTGTCGCCAGTGGATTCATGCAGCAGAGTGTCATCCACTACGGGACTAATGGAGGCCCCCGATATGAGATGCGGGTTCAGGCAATTGCCAACAGACAAAGGCGAGCAGCTGGTGCAGGGTTGCCCGGCACGGACACAACGACAACGACTAGAAGTGGTACAAGCGCGGATCCCACACTGACAGCACCGTTGGGACGACGACTGCCCTGAGCCCTGAGACATAACTGACCGAATAGACAAACCGATCGATCCAGACAAACCATCCAAGGAGAGAGACTCGCGGTCACGAAACTGAACTCATCAACAAAATATCAACAAATATCAACAAATAAACAAAAACCACAATATGCCAAGAGGTTAATTTACAAATTGTAGAATTAATATTATTACAAAATTGATTGCATAAGTTATATCTATGTAATGCTGTACAACTCTTATTTTCATAAACGTTTTATTTATTTAAAATTTTGTAAAATCATTAGCTAAAATTCAATATTATCAATTGACATTGCTATATAATGCATAGACATGAAAGTTGTTTGGTTTGTAATAAAGAAATGAGACAAGACAATTTATCTCGTCATATGGAAACACATAGAAAGGAAAAACGAATGGCTCCGTTACCAAAAAAATTTTAAAAATCCGAAGATATTTTTAGTGAAGATGAAAAGAAAAAGAAAGAGAAAGAGAGATAAGCGTGATATATTAAAGATAAAACAGACAATGGAAAATAAATTTCATAAAGTTATAAATATTTTGAAAGGGATACAAAAACAGTTACCCCTAGAAAATGAGGAAGATTTGAGTGAGAAAGGTGAAGAAGAAGAGGAGGACGATGAGATGGAGAATGAAAATAGTGAGGGTCAGGATGAAGTTGAAGAGAGTGAAGTTGAGAACGAAGAAAGTAAATATCAGGAAGAGGATGAAGAAAGTGAAGGTCAAGAAGAGGGTGAACAAAGCGAAGGTCAGCATGAGAATGAAGAAAGTGAAGAACAGGAAGTGGATGAAGAAAGTGAAGAACATGAAGAGGATGAAGAAAGTGAAGGTGGGGAAGAGGATGAAGAAAGTGAAGATCAGAAAGAGGGTGAAGAAAGTGAAGATCAGGAAAGTGGAGAAGAGGATGAAAATAATGATAATGAGGAAATAAAGAGACAATTACTTGGAAATAAGAATCAATTGCGGAAAATTATTAAACATTTGAAGGAAAATGAAGAAAATAAAGAGGCGACATTGACCCAAGTTCTAGGAAGTAAAATTAAATTACAGAAATTTTTATTAAACGTTTAGAAGAGAATGATGAAAATAAAGAAGAGATATTGAGACAAATATTAGGAAACAAAAATCAAATGCGGAAATTTATTAAACAAATGGAAGTAAATGAAGAAAATAGAGATAATAGAGATATTAAGACAGGTCAGTATCATAAGACCGCACATTAACTCCCAAGGTTGCATACTATCACTATACCTGGGAGAGTCAAAGCTAGTGTACACTAGAGTCAACCAAGAGCTAGGAAAAAGAATAATGCTCTTCTAGGGTTTGAACTCACGACCTTCTAATTAGAAAACTAAGCCAATGATCAGCTTGAAGGTCTTAGACCCTTACTCTGAGGCATCGAGCAGTCAATGAGAGAGCAGATGCGAGTACAGTGGTAAAGCCCATCCATGGTAAGATAACGTCACTCTAACTCACAAGGATAGTTATACTCACCATTCAAATATCCCTCGCAAACCAGATCCCCCCCAGCATCACTATGCCTCAGTGAGTCATAGTCTATGCCTCAGTGAGGCTTAGTCTATGCCTCAGTGAGGCATAGTCTATGCCTCAGTGCCTCAGTGAGTCATAGTCTATGCCTCGGTACCTCTGTGACGCATAGTCTATGCCTCAGTGAGTCATAATCTATGCCTCAGTGAGGCATAGTCTATGCCTCAGTAAGGCATAGTGTATGCCTCAGTGCCTCGGTGAGGCATAGTCTATACCTCAGTGAGGCATAGTATGTGCCTCAGTGAGGCATAGTCTGTGCCTCAGTGCCTCAGTGCCTCAGTGAGGCATCGTCTGTGTCATTTCTTAAATGAGAGTCTTACAAATTCGAACGGCAACGAACAAATTCGAAGGTTACTGTTCCACCTTGGTGTAGTGGTTGCGTTAAATTCACATCTCCCGTATGTCATGGGTTCGATCCCTGCATGAACCAGGGCAGTATTTGTTCTGTCAGCAATCTGCCTTGCCGCGGCATGATTGGTCCTCTCTGTTGAAACAGCCAAGTGTGAGATCCAGCTTCACACTACAGCTGAGCAACAGGTATGAGGCTCTTGCCTCTGAGGCGGCAGATCACTGCGAGGGCTATACTGCCTTTACAGAAGCAGTTAAGTTAGCAGCTGCAGAAACAGTTCCTGTATACCCTCGAAACAGGAAAAGGGCCCCCTGGACTGACAACAAAATTCAGAAGTGCCGAAATGACCTTCATAATGCGCAGAAAGAGTCCCGACTCAAACAGACTACAGCGGCCAAGAATGCAGTTAAGGCTGCATCTAGGTCCCTGAACAGGCAGTACTCTGCTAATCTACAGGAGCTAATAAACCAACAGGTTGATGCCATCAATGATGCTGACGACAGCAGGCAATCATCCCAGGCATGGAAATCGATCAATCTGCTTACTGGGCGGAAAATCCAACCAACCACCAAGGT
>JAUCBJ010003814.1:0-37087 GCA_032718475.1 Nemertoderma westbladi
TAATTAATCTGGACACCCCCCAGTCGGGGTAAATGGTAAAAACCTAAGTGCTGTAATTATATATTAAATTGCACGGAATCTAAAATTTATAAATTATTAATATATGGTCTAAAGTAATTAGTTATTGAGAGGATACGGTGGATATTGTTGGGCATTTGTCGCAGACTAGGGCATGGTATCGGTTCTTTGCGGGTTGCAGACAGAAACGACATATACAGTCAATACATGGATCGTGGTAGGATTTATTTTCACACAGCTTGAAATGAAACCCGTGTGATGTGGTTCTTGTTGCTAGGTGACGGTGTCGTTGGCCGCTGCGTTTCCAGCTAGATGATTGGAACGCAGGGCCCAGCTGGTATTGTTCTGCATTGAAATTTGCATTGCGATCGTTTCTGAAAGTGTTGTACTGTTCTAGAATTGCTGAGTTAAATATGCCTGGGAATTTAAGAACAATGTCATTAGTTAAGGTTTCTTCGTTGATTAATTTCAAAGCGAGCGTGGAGGATGAGGAGATGTGTAGGCCGAGTAACCGTTTTATAAATGTAGATTTTATTTTGTCGATTTCCTTTAGTTGGGGCAGTGTAAGCAGGGGACCAAACTCGGATATTGCGTACGTTGTCATTGGGAAAATCTTCATTTGAAATATTTTCATTCCGGTTTGTACAGAAACTAGATGCAGGTTTCTAAGAGAGCCAATGGCGGAATATGCCTTTTCTTTTTTTGCTTTAATGTGCTTTGTGAACGTCAAAGTTGGTTGTAGGGTGAGTCCCAGATACTCGTAATGGTCACAGATTGTTACAGCCTCCCCATTGTAAAAGAATTTGTCATACAGAGCAAGCCGGCCACCCTTCCTAAACTTAACAATCTTTGTTTTTATTAGGTTAACTTGTAGAGAGTTTTCACAGCACCATTTGTGAAGGTTGTTAAGACCGTCTTGAATATCCCTAGGGTTGGTAGAGTAAAAAGCAAGATCATCGGCATAAAATATACATTTCAGAAGTACTGGATTGCGCGCCGCAGGGCAGATACGAGGTCGGCAATGTACAGGATGAAATTCGTCGGAGAAAGGCAATCGCCTTGTAAGAAACCGAGTATTTGTCGGATTGCATTTGATAGACGTAACCCATCATAGATTTGTATGAAATTTACTTTCAGTATTGATTTGATGATGTTGTATAGTTTCCCTTTGACACCGAAATCGTGGTAGAGTTTATGGAAGAAAATATTTCGGCTGGTGGAGTCGAAGGCCTTCCGAAAGTCTACGAAAGCCACATAGACTCGTCCCTCAGAGGCAACTAGTGACGAGATCTCGGAAAGGAGGAGCTTAATTGCGTCAGTTGTAGATTTGCCCGGGGTAAACCCAAATTGTTCTAGTGGTAAACGATGTAAGAGTCTGAGTAGTAAACGCTTGTTTATAATGGAGGTAAATATCTTGAGAATGACGCTTAGAAGCGCTATGCCGCGGTAATTATCTGGATTGGTAATTTTACCCTTTCCTTTGTATAGAACCTTGATGAAACTGGACATCCAAACTTCTGGGATTGAGCCTAGATTGAGACACGTGTTATAAAGTAGGACTAAGAGGTGAATAATAAACGGTAGGCCTTGTTTAAGGTGTTCGTAGTAAATACGATCGGGTCCGCTAGCTTTACGGTTAGCTGCGTGGTTAATAGTATTTTCTACTTCAGCGGCCGTGATTGGGGCATTATACCATTCATCACTGTTGGTTTCATCATTTGATGTTTCTGGGATGTCGGGAGTATTTAACGGGTCATTTAAGTGACTTAAAAGATTCTCAAAATGAGTTTCAAGTTTATCCATTGGTATAGGTGCTACATTGTTTGGTTTGCCTTCTCTCAGCAAAGTCCATGGTGTAATTTCAGTTTGAGCTATACGTTCTAGAAGGCGATCTTCCTCATAAATTTCACGTTTGTATTTCAGCAGTTTTTTGTATTCACGGCGTGCTTCCCAGAAAATGTCTTTGTCAGTAGTAGAGAAATTCCTTTTTGAGAACAAATGCAGCATGTGTAGTTTGCGATCACGACATTCGTTGTCGAACCATGGTTTTCCGTTTTGAGGTCGTCTTATCGACTTTGGTAGAACTGAGTCTGTTATAGCATCAGTTAAACATCTGTTGGCAACATTGATATCAGCGTTAACAGCTAGTTCGAAGGCTGCTACTGAAAGGAGCGGGTGGTCTCGTAGTTTGCTGGTGTTCAAATTCCGCGAAACTAGCGGGGCACGCTGGTTGAGTGGAGACATACGACCTGGTAAGGCGACAGATAAAGTAACTCGTTGATGTTTTCGGATAGGGTTGTATGGTATTTCTACTGATGGTGATTGATTGAGGGGCAAGGGAGTCTTTATAAAGAGTAGATCTATAGTGCTTTGTCCTTGTGGTGATAAACTAAATTTAATACACGCAAAAGTTAATAAATAAAATATAGTGGCTCTTGTGCTACCAGACATCTGATTAATTTCAAAAATGTAACTGGAGGTTACATGTGACTTTAGTTTATCCCTCCACATATGAGTGGGCACAGTGTAGGCTACACTGTAGGATACAGATATGAGATGGAGGTGGTATACTACAGTACATTAGTACTAGGCCTACTCCTTATTCAGGGTAATGCTGTAATGACGTAGTGCAGTAGTGTTAGTTAGTAAACTGCAATTACAATAAAAACTGCAAAGCATCGTTTACTGACGTCTGATGACAATACAGCAATATTGCTGTACCTGTAGCTGTACTGCTTTCAGGCTTTACTGCAAATAATCCTGATATCGGGCATCGGGTTGTCGGGATAACAACACAGCATCAGTTATTTATTCCAGGTAGGCCTACGTTACGGTTACCTGATTACTGCACACTTCACTTTTCGGCCTACTGCTGTACTGCTGTACTGACTCTACTGCAGTACTGACACTGTAATATTTGGACATGTCTACCGATGCTACAAACGCACCCGACGCCGGGCCAAACCAACACTCAGGGTCGTCCTTCACCCGCATCTGTTCCTACATCGCGGGTCACCGCATGGAAGCGGCACTATGCGCCTCTCGCATCTTTACCGCCGTCTGCTCTGTACTGTTCGTCCTTCCCCTAATGGGCTCCTCCACCTCGTTCTACCAACGCGCCCTAATCGCCAGCGCTATAACATCAGCCCTCCGTCTCCACCAACGGCTCCCGAATGTCCAGTTCTCCCGCCAGTTCCTCTCTCGCGTCGTCACCGAGGACTCCGCTCATTACCTCATGTACGCCGTTATTTTCATCACCTCGTACCCTCTGACCCCGGTAATCGTTCCCGTCTTCCTATTTGCCGCGCTCCATTCCGGGTCCTGGTTGAGAACTCTCCTAATAGGATCAGGTCTCGCCTCGAATAACTCACTCGTTGCTCTGCTGACTAAACTCTCCGCCAAACAGGTGGAGATCTTGAGATTCATAGCGATTATGGAGATAGCTATCTTCCCTATCACGCTGTTCACTCTGTTCAGCGGGCAGGGCAGTCTGCTGACGCCCTTCATCTACTATCGATTCGTCACTCTGCGATACTCCTCCCAACGCAACCCCTACTGTAGGCAGATATTCCACGAGTACCGACTGGCTACCGAGTACCTCGCCTCGCACCAAAAATGTCCCGGGGTCGTGAGATCTCTCCTTTATAAGTTGGTCGCGTTTCTATCGAGATTATCACCGGTCCCGCAAACCCAGCAATAAGGCATAGTAGTTGGATTAACAGTCAACCCATGTGTTGGTTAACCGATGATTAACAAGAGTTAGCGGTTAATCTCTCACCACTACCGGTAGCCCATATAACTGCTAATTCCCTGTCGCTACGGAACGGTCGGTAACTTTGTGACAATATCAAGTACTTCTAGTATTGTGAATGCCGTTCGCTGTAGCTAATAATTTATGGATATAGTCGGATATATCCGGCTTTATTCGCTAAATATTCTACTCTAACCTCCCCTCTACTTTATTTTCGATATCACTTATATAATTTTGATTATAAAACAGCGCTGCTTTCCTACCGGTGGGGTAA
Source organism: Nemertoderma westbladi (assembly GCA_032718475.1). Classification (NCBI taxonomy): domain Eukaryota; kingdom Metazoa; phylum Xenacoelomorpha; order Nemertodermatida; family Nemertodermatidae; genus Nemertoderma; species Nemertoderma westbladi. The sequence goes on from JAUCBJ010003814.1 coordinate 4,044, forward strand.
AGTTAATTTCTTAACAGCGTGGAATTAAGTTTCCCCTGCAGCAGCGCTGAGTGAATAGCGTTGGTTAGTAGATATATTTAGTGCTGCGAACTGAAACAATGTTTGTCGGTTTCAGTTTCAGTTCGAATAATCCTGTATATTTCAGTTTTAGTTCCCAAAAAATAGTTTCAGTTCTCGTTTTAAACATTTTCGCAACTGCCTTAGCTGTGGGGCCAATCGTTTGGTCGTCACGTCCGAAATCACCAACCAATGGACCTGGCTACCGTTTATTTGTTTTTATCATGAAAATACCGGAAATTTTAACCTGCAAAAAGACAAATTTTACGAATATAATTACGTATTACTTGAAATATACTATCTAATTACCCTTTGTCATACAGTTGACCTCGTTCGCTCGGGGTCACCTCTAGTTCCAGTTTAAAAAAGTTGCAGTTCAGCAAAAAATTCCAGACAGTTGCAGTTTGATTTCAGTTCCAGTTCACTTCGCAGCACTATATATCCGTAACTGCGTAACGTGTGCCGAAAATATTGTCCCGCGTGGTTTCGGTTATTCATTCTAGTTTACTTTTCCGCTGGTTTACAATTATATTTCTCTGTTTTCTCAAACGATAACAATATAGAGAATATATAACCCAAATAAATGATATGTGCTGATAAACTGAGATTACACCTTACGTTTACACAATCTGCAACTTATTTTTGTGCGTTCGAGTCTTGAAAATATTTTTAAGCTATTTCTTTCTGAATTGAATTTATAAATTATAAAAACTCTGGTAAAGGATAAGCGACTGTCACCAAAATGAGTACGGCTGTATAATATTCTGACTCTTCAATTAATATTTGGATTCGTTTAGTAACAATTAATTTACCCTATTTTATGTTAGCCCTACACCAACCGAGGTTTATGTGAGCCGAGTTATCGTATGTTTGTGTTGAATAATATTTTTGTCGCTTTTGTACACTTTAATGGTTTGGGTTTAATTAGTTAGTTACTGTACATTCTTATAATTCGATGTTCGAATCGATTTGTTTTAATACATCCCATACGATCGCTGAGTAGTTTCGTGTTGCGTTCTGATGTACTTTTTTTCAATTTCTCATGTAAATTACACAGATAGAATATAATAATGCACCAAGTTATTATTGTTGTTGTATTTTCTTTTACCAATATCTACTTGATGCAATTTATTGTAAACTATGTGCTATTTATCATAAATGATTATAGATTCAAGGTGTTGTTATAGTAATAATTTATTTCAGTTATTTGGGAAGTATTGGTTGCTAAGTGGATGAACTAGCCTAATTGGTTGCTAAGAGGATGAGCTAGCCTAATCGGTTGCTAACTGGATGAGCTAGCTTAATTGGTTTCTAAGAGGATGAGCTGGCCTAATTGGTTGCTAAGAGGATGAGCTAGCCTAATCGGTTGCTAACTGGATGAGCTAGCCTAATTTGTTGCTAAGAGGATGAGCTAGCCTAATTGGTTGCTAAGAGGATGAGCTGGCCTAATTGGTTGCTAAGTGGAGGAGCTGGCCTAATTGGTTGCTAAGAGGATGAGCTAGCCTAATTGGTTGCTAAGAGGATGAGCTAGCCTAATTGGTTGCTAAGTGGAGGAGCTGGCCTAATTGGTTGCTAAGAGGAGGAGCTGGCCTAATTGGTTGCTAAGAGGATGAGCTAGCCTAATTGGTTGCTAAGTGGAGGAGCTGGCCTAATTGGTTGCTAAGAGGAGGAGCTGGCCCAATTGGTTGCTAAGAGGATGAGCTAGCCTAATTGGTTGCTAAGTGGAGGAGCTAGCCTAATTGGTTGCTAAGAGGATGAGCTAGCCTAATTGGTTGCTAAGTGGAGGAGCTGGCCTAATTGGTTGCTAAGAGGAGGAGCTGGCCTAATTGGTTGCTAAGTGGAGGAGCTGGCCTAATTGGTTGCTAAGTGGGGGAGCTGGCCTAATTGGTTGCTAAGAGGATGACCTGGCCTAATTGGTTGTTAAGAGGATGCGCTAGCCTAATTGGTTGCTAAGAAGAGGAGCTAGCCTAATTGGTTGCTAAGTGGAGGAGCTGGCCTAATTGGTTGCTATGAGGATGAGCTAGCCTAATTGGTTGCTAAGTGGAGGAGCTGGCCTAATTGGTTGCTAAGAGGATGAGCTGGCCTAATTGGTTGCTAAGAGGAGGAGCTGGCCTAATTGGTTGCAAGAGGAGGAGCTGGCCTAATTGGTTGTAAGAGGAGGAGCTAGCCTAATTGGTTGCTAAGTGGAGGAGCTAGCCTGATTGGTTGCTAAGTGGAGGAGCTAGCCTGATTGGTTGCTAAGTGGAGGAGCTAGCCTAATTGGTTGTTAAGAGGATGAGCTAGCGTAATTGGTTGTTAAGAGGAGGAGCTGGCCTAATTGGTTGCTAAGAGGAGGAGCTAGCCTAATTGGTTGCTAAGAGGATGAGCTAGCCTAATTGGTTGCTAAGAGGATGAGCTAGCCTAATTGGTTGCTAAGAGGATGAGCTAGCCTAATTGGTTGCTAAGAGGATGAGCTAGCCTAATTGGTTGCAAGAGGAGGAGCTGGCCTAATTGGTTGCAAGAGGATGAGCTGGCCTAATTGGTTGCTAAGAGGATGAGCTGGCCTAATTGGTTGTAAGAGGAGGAGCTGGCCTAATTGGTTGCTAAGAGGATGAGCTAGCCTAATTGGTTGCTAAGAGGATGAGCTAGCCTAATTGGTTGCTAAGAGGATGAGCTAGCCTAATTGGTTGCAAGAGGAGGAGCTAGCCTAATTGGTTGCAAGAGGAGGAGCTGGCCTAATTGGTTGCAAGAGGATGAGCTGGCCTAATTGGTTGCAAGAGGATGAGCTGGCCTAATTGGTTGCTAAGAGGATGAGCTAGCCTAATTGGTTGCTAAGAGGAGGAGCTTGCCTAATTGGTTGCTAAGTGGAGGAGCTGGCCTAATTGATTGCTAAGAGGATGCGCTAGCCTAATTGGTTGCTAAGAGGAGGAGCTAGCCTAATTGGTTGCTAAGTGGAGGAGCTGGCCTAATTGGTTGCTAAGAGGATGAGCTAGCCTAATTGCTTGCTAAGAGGATGAGCTGGCCTAATTGGTTGCTAAGAGGATGCGCTAGCCTAATTGGTTGCTAAGTGGAGGAGCTAGCCGAATTGGTTGCTAAGTGGAGGAGCTAGCCTAATTGGTTGTTAAGAGGATGAGCTAGCCTAATTGGTTGTTAATAGGATGAGCTAGCCTAATTGGTTGCTAAGAGGAGGAGCTAGCCTAATTGGTTGCTAAGTGGAGGAGCTGGCCTAATTGGTTGCTAAGAGGATGAGTGAGCCTAATTGGTTGTTAAGAGGATGAGCTAGCCTAAGTGGTTGTTAAGAGGATGAGCTAGCCTAATTGGTTGCAGGAGGAGGAGCTGGGCTACTTTGTTGCAAGAGGAGGAGCTGGCCTAATTGGTTACTAAGAGGAGGAGCTGGTCTAATTGGTTGCAAGAGGATGAGCTGGCCTAATTGGTTGCTAAGAGGAGGAGCTGGCCTAATTGGTTGCAAGAGGAGGAGCTGGCCTAATTGGTTGCTAAGTGGAGGAGCTGGCCTAATTGGTTGCTAAGTGGATGAGCTGGCCTAATTGGTTGCAAGAGGAGGAGCTGGCCTAATTGGTTGCTAAGAGGATGAGCTGGCCTAATTGGTTGTAAGAGGAGGAGCTGGCCTAATTGGTTGCAAGAGGATGAGCTGGCCTAATTGGTTGCTAAGAGGAGGAGCTGGCCTAATTGGTTGCTAAGAGGATGAGCTAGCCTAATTGGTTGCTAAGAGGATGAGCTAGCCTAATTGGTTGCAAGAGGAGGAGCTGGCCTAATTGGTTGCAAGAGGATGAGCTGGCCTAATTGGTTGCTAAGAGGAGGAGCTGGCCTAATTGGTTGCTAAGAGGAGGAGCTGGCCTAATTGGTTGCAAGAGGATGACCTGGCCTAATTGGTTGCTAAGAGGAGGAGCTAGCCTAATTGGTTGCAAGAGGATGAGCTGGCCTAATTGGTTGCTAAGAGGATGAGCTACCCTAATTGGTTGCTAAGAGGAGGAGCTGGACTAATTGGTTGCTAAGTGGAGGAGCTAGCCTAATTGGTTGCAAGAGGAGGAGCTGGCCTAATTGGTTGCTAAGAGGATGAGCTAGCCTAATTGGTTGCTAAGTGGAGGAGCTGGCCTAATTGGTTGATAAGAGGATGAGCTAGCCTAATTGGTTGCTAAGAGGATGAGCTGGCCTAATTGGTTGCTAAGAGGATGCGCTAGCCTAATTGGTTGCTAAGTGGAGGAGCTAGCCTGATTGGTTGCTAAGTGGAGGAGCTAGCCTAATTGGTTGTTAAGAGGATGAGCTAGCGTAATTGGTTGTTAAGAGGATGAGCTAGCCTAATTGGTTGCAAGAGGAGGAGCTGGCCTAATTGGTTGCTAAGAGGATGAGCTAGCCTAATTGGTTGCTAAGGGGAGGAGCTAGCCCAATTGGTTGCTAAGTGGAGGAGCTAGCCTAATTGGTTGCTAAGAGGATGAGCTAGCCTAATTGGTTGATAAGTGGGGGAGCTGGCCTAATTGTTGCTAAGAGGATGAGCTGGCCTAATTGGTTGCTAAGACGATGCGCTAGCCTAATTGGTTGCTAAGAGGAGGAGCTAGCCTAATTGGTTGCTAAGTGGAGGAGCTGGCCTAATTGGTTGCTAAGAGGATGAGCTAGCCTAATTGGTTGCTAAGTGGAGGAGCTGGCGTAATTGGTTGCCAAGATGATGAGCTAGCCTAATTGGTTGCAAGAGGAGGAGCTGGCCTAATTGGTTGCTAAGAGGATGAGCTAGCCTAATTGGTTGCAAGAGGAGGAGCTGGCCTAATTGGTTGCAAGAGGATGGGCTGGCCTAATTGGTTGCTAAGAGGATGAGCTAGCCTAATTGGTTGCTAAGAGGAGGTGCTTGCCTAATTGGTTGCTAAGTGGAGGAGCTGGCCTAATTGATTGCTAAGAGGATGCACTAGCCTAATTGGTTGCTAAGAGGAGGAGCTAGCCTAATTGGTGGCTAAGTGGAGGAGCTGGCCTAATTGGTTGCTAAGAGGATGAGCTAGCCTAATTGGTTGCTAAGAGGATGAGCTGGCCTAATTGGTTGCTAAGAGGATGCGCTAGCCTATTTGGTTGCTAAGTGGATGAGCTAGCCTAATTGGTTGCTAAGTGGAGGAGCTAGCCTAATTGGTTGTTAAGAGGATGAGCTAGCCTAATTGGTTGTTAAGAGGATGAGCTACCCTAATTGGTTGCTAAGAGGAGGAGCTAGCCTAATTGGTTGCTAAGTGGAGGAGCTGGCCTATTTGGTTGCTAAGAGGATGAGCGAGCCTAATTGGTTGTTAAGAGGATGAGCTAGCCTAATTTGTTGTTAAGAGGATGAGCTAGCCTAATTGGTTGCAAGAGGAGGAGCTGGGTTACTTTGTTGCAAGAGGAGGAGCTGGCCTAATTGGTTGCTAAGAGGAGGAGCTGGCCTAATTGGTTGCAAGAGGATGAGCTGGACGTATTGGTTGCTAAGAGGAGGAGCTGGCCTAATTGGTTGCAAGAGGAGGAGCTGGCCTAATTGGTTGCTAAGTGGAGGAGCTGGCCTAATTGGTTGCTAACAGGATGAGCGAGCCTAATTGGTTAAGAGGATGAGCTGGCCTAATTGGTTGCTAAGAGGAGGAGCTGGCCTAATTGGTTGCAAGAGGATGAGCTGGCCTAATTGGTTGCTAAGAGGAGGAGCTGGCCTAATTGGTTGCAAGAGGAGGAGCTATCCTAATTGGTTACAAGTGGAGGAGCTGGCCTAATTGGTTGCTAAGAGGAGGAGCTGGCCTAATTGGTTGCAAGAGGAGGAGCTGGCCTAATTGGTTGCTAAGAGGAGGAGCTGGCCTAATTGGTTGCAAGAGGAGGAGCTGACCTAATTGGTTGCTAAGAGGAGGAGCTGGCCTAATTGGTTGCTAAGAGGAGGAGCTGGCCTAATTGGTTGCTAAGAGGAGGAGCTATCCTAATTGGTTACAAGTGGAGGAGCTGGCCTAATTGGTTGCTAAGAGGAGGAGCTGGCCTAATTGGTTGCAAGAGGAGGAGCTGGCCTAATTGGTTGCTAAGAGGATGAGCTGGCCTAATTGGTTGTAAGAGGAGGAGCTGGCCTAATTGGTTGCAAGAGGATGAGCTGGCCTAATTGGTTGCTAAGAGGAGGAGCTGGCCTAATTGGTTGCTAAGAGGATGAGCTAGCCTAATTGGTTGCTAAGAGGATGAGCTAGCCTAATTGGTTGCTTAGAGGATGAGCTAGCCTAATTGATTGCAAGAGGAGGAGCTGGCCTAAATGGTTGCAAGAGGATGAGCTGGCCTAATTGGTTGCTAAGAGGAGGAGCTGGCCTAATTGGTTGCTAAGAGGATGAGCTAGCCTAATTGGTTGCTTAGAGGATGAGCTAGCCTAATTGATTGCAAGAGGAGGAGCTGGCCTAATTGGTTGCAAGAGGATGAGCTGGCCTAATTGGTTGCTAAGAGGAGGAGCTGGCCTAATTGGTTGCTAAGATGAGGAGCTGGCCTAATTGGTTGCTAAGAAGAGGAGCTGGCCTAATTGGTTGCAAGAGGATGACCTGTCCTAATTGGTTGCTAAGAGGAGGAGCTGGCCTAAATGGTTGCTAAGAGGATGAGCTGGCCTAATTGGTTGCTAAGAGGATGAGCAAGCCTAATTAGTTGCTAAGAGGGTGAGCTAGCCTAATTGGTTGCTAAGAGGATGAGCTGGCTTAATTTGTTGCTAAGAGGAGGAGCTAGCCTAATTGGTTACTAAGAGGAGGAGCTGGCCTAATTGGTTGCTAAGAGGAGGAGCTGGCCTAATTGGTTGCTAAGTGGATGAGCTAGCCTAATTGGTTGCAAGAAGAGGAGCTGGCCTAATTGGTTGCTAAGAGGATGAGCTAGCCTAATTGGTTGCTAAGAGGAGGAGCTGGCCTAAATGGTTGCAAGAGGATGAGCTAGCCTAATTGAATGCAAGAGGAGGAGCTGGCCTAATTGGTTGCAAGAGGATGAGCTGGCCTAATTGGTTGCTAAGAGGAGGAGCTGGCCTAATTGGTTGCTAAGATGAGGAGCTGGCCTAATTGGTTGCTAAGAGGAGGAGCTGGCCTAATTGGTTGCAAGAGGATGACCTGTCCTAATTGGTTGCTAAGAGGAGGAGCTGGCCTAAATGGTTGCAAGAGGATGAGCTGGCCTAATTGGTTGCTAAGAGGATGAGCAAGCCTAATTAGTTGCTAAGAGGGTGAGCTAGCCTAATTGGTTGCAAGAGGATGAGCTGGCCTAATTGGTTGCTTAGAGGATGAGCTGGCCTAATTGGTTGCATGGCCTAATTGGTTGCTAAGAGGATGAGCTGGCTTAATTTGTTGCTAAGAGGATGCGCTAGCCTAATTGGTTGCTAAGAGGATGAGCTAGCCTAATTGGTTGCAAGAAGAGGAGCTGGCCTAATTGGTTGCTAAGAGGAGGAGCTGGCCTAATTGGTTGCTAAGATGAGGAGCTGGCCTAATTGGTTGCTAAGAGGAGGAGCTGGCCTAATTGGTTGCAAGAGGATGACCTGTCCTAATTGGTTGCTAAGAGGAGGAGCTGGCCTAAATGGTTGCAAGAGGATGAGCTGGCCTAATTGGTTGCTAAGAGGATGAGCAAGCCTAATTAGTTGCTAAGAGGGTGAGCTAGCCTAATTGGTTGCTAAGAGGATGAGCTAGCCTAATTGGTTGCTAAGAGGATGAGCTAGCCTAATTGGTTGCTAAGTGGAGGAGCTGGCCTAATTGGTTGCTAAGAGGGTGAGCTAGCCTAATTGGTTGCTAAGAGGATGAGCTAGCCTAATTGGTTGCTAAGAGGATGAGCTAGCCTAATTGGTTGCTAAGTGGAGGAGCTGGCCTAATTGGTTGCTAAGAGGATGAGCTAGCCTAATTGGTTGCTAAGAGGATGAGCTAGCCTAATTGGTTGCTAAGTGGAGGAGCTGGCCTAATTGGTTGCTAAGAGGGTGAGCTAGCCTAATTGGTTGCTAAGAGGATGAGCTAGCCTAATTGGTTGCTAAGAGGATGAGCTAGCCTAATTGGTTGCTAAGTGGAGGAGCTGGCCTAATTGGTTGCTAAGAGGATGAGCAAGCCTAATTAGTTGCTAAGAGGGTGAGCTAGCCTAATTAGTTGCTAAGAGGGTGAGCTAGCCTAATTGGTTGCTAAGAGGAGGAGCTAGCCTAATTGGTTGCTAAGAGGATGAGCTAGCCTAATTGGTTGCTAAGAGGATGAGCTAGCCTAATTGGTTGCTAAGAGGATGCGCTAGCCTAATTGGTTGCTAAGAGGATGAGCTAGCCTAATTGGTTGCAAGAAGAGGAGCTGGCCTAATTGGTTGCTAAGAGGATGAGCTAGCCTAATTGGTTGCTAAGAAGAGGAGCTAGCCTAATTGGTTGCTAAGAGGAGGAGCTGGCCTAATTGGTTGCTAAGAGGAGGAGCTGGCCTAATTGGTTGCAAGAGGATGAGCTAGCCTAATTGGTTGCAAGAGGAGGAGCTGGCCTATTTGGTTGCTAAGAGGATGAGCTGGCCTAATTGGTTGCTAAGAGGAGGAGCTGGCCTAATTGGTTGCTAAGAGGATGAGCTGGCCTAATTGGTTGCTAAGAGGATGAGCTAGCCTAATTGGTTGCTAAGAGGATGAGCTAGCCTAATCGGTTGCTAAGAGGATGAGCTAGCCTAATTGGTTGCAAGAGGAGGAGCTGGCCTATTTGGTTGCTAAGAGGATGAGCTGGCCTAATTGGTTGCTAAGAGGATGAGCTAGCCTAATCGGTTGCCAAGAGGATGAGCTAGCCTAATCGGTTGCTAAGAGGATGAGCTAGCCTAATTGGTTGCTAAGAGGAGGAGCTGGCCTAATTGGTTGCAAGAGGAGGAGCTGGCCTAATCGGTTGCTAAGAGGATGAGCTAGCCTAATTGGTTGCTAAGAGGAGGAGCTGGCCTAATTGGTTGCTAAGAGGAGGAGCTGGCCTAATTGGTTGCAAGAGGAGGAGCTGGCCTATTTGGTTGCTAAGAGGATGAGCTGGCCTAATTGGTTGCTAAGAGGAGGAGCTGGCCTAATTGGTTGCTAAGAGGATGAGCTGGCCTAATTGGTTGCTAAGAGGATGAGCTAGCCTAATTGGTTGCTAAGAGGATGAGCTAGCCTAATCGGTTGCCAAGAGGATGAGCTAGCCTAATCGGTTGCTAAGAGGATGAGCTAGCCTAATTGGTTGCTAAGAGGAGGAGCTGGCCTAATTGGTTGCTAAGAGGAGGAGCTGGCCTAATTGGTTGCAAGAGGATGAGCTGGCCTAATTGGTTGCTAAGAGGATGAGCTGGCCTAATTGGTTGGTAAGAGGATGACCTGGCCTAATTGGTTGCTAAGAGGATGCGCTAGCTTAATTGGTTGCTAAGAGGATGAGCTAGCTTAATTGGTTGCTAAGAGGATGAGCTAGCTTAATTGGTTGCTAAGAGGATGAGCTAGCCTTATTGGTTGCAAGAGGATGAGCTGGCCTAATTGGTTGCTAAGAGGATGGCTAGCCTAATTGATTGCAAGAGGAGGAGCTGGCCTAATTGGTTGCAAGAGGATGAGCTGGCCTAATTGGTTGCTAAGTGGAGGAGCTGGCCTATTTGGTTGCTAAGAGGATGAGCTAGCCTAATTGATTGCTAAGAGGATGAGCTAGCTTAATTGGTTGCTAAGAGGATGAGCTAGCCTTATTGGTTGCAAGAGGATGAGCTGGCCTAATTGGTTGCTAAGAGGATGGCTAGCCTAATTGATTGCTAAGAGGAGGAGCTGGCCTAATTGGTTGCAAGAGGATGAGCTGGCCTAATTGGTTGCTAAGAGGAGGAGCTGGCCTAATTGGTTGCAAGAGGATGAGCTGGCCTAATTGGTTGCTAAGAGGAGGAGCTGGCCTAATTGGTTGCTAAGAGGTTGAGCTAGCCTAATTGGTTGCTAAGAGGAGGAGCTGGCCTAATTGGTTGCTAAGAGGTTGAGCTAGCCTAATTGGTTGCTAAGAGGATGAGCTAGCCTTATTGGTTGCAAGAGGATGAGCTGGCCTAATTGGTTGCTAAGAGGATGCGCTAGCTTAATTGGTTGCTAAGAGGATGAGCTAGCCTTATTGGTTGCAAGAGGATGAGCTTGCCTAATTGGTTGCTAAGAGGATGGCTAGCCTAATTGGTTGCAAGAGGATGAGCTAGCCTAATTGGTTGCTAAGAGGAGGAGCTGGCCTAATTGGTTGCTAAGAGGTTGAGCTAGCCTAATTGGTTGCTAAGAGGATGAGCTGGCCTAATTGGTTGCTAAGAGGAGGAGCTGGCCTAATTGGTTGCTAAGAGGATGAGCTAGCGTAATTGGTTGTTAAGAGGAGGAGCTGGCCTAATTGGTTGCTAAGAGGATGAGCTACCCTAATTGGTTGCTAAGAGGATGAGCTGGCCTAATTGGTTGCTAAGAGGAGGAGCTGGCCTATTTGGTTGCTAAGAGGATGAGCTGGCCTAATTGGTTGCTAAGAGGATGAGCTGGCCTAATTGGTTGCAAGAGGATGAGCTGGCCTAATTGGTTGCTAAGAGGATGAGCTGGCCTAATTGGTTGCTAAGAGGATGAGCTGGCCTAATTGGTTGCAAGAGGATGAGCTGGCCTAATTGGTTGCTAAGAGGATGAGCTGGCCTAATTGGTTGCTAAGAGGATGAGCTGGCCTAATTGGTTGCAAGAGGATGAGCTGGCCTAATTGGTTGCAAGAGGATGAGCTGGCCTATTTGGTTGCTAAGAGGATGAGCTGGCCTAATTGGTTGCTAAGAGGATGAGCTGGCCTAATTGGTTGCTAAGAGGATGAGCTGGCCTAATTGGTTGCAAGAGGATGAGCTGGCCTAATTGGTTGCTAAGAGGATGAACTGGCCTAATTGGTTGCTAAGAGGATGAGCTGGCCTAATTGGTTGCAAGAGGATGAGCTGGCCTAATTGGTTGCAAGAGGATGAGCTGGCCTAATTGGTTGCTAAGAGGATGAGCTGGCCTAATTGGTTGCTAAGAGGATGAGCTGGCCTAATTGGTTGCTAAGAGGATGAGCTAGCCTAATTGGTTGCTAAGAGGATGAGCTAGCCTAATTGGTTGCAAGAGGAGGAGCTGGCCTAATTGGTTGCTAAGAGGATGAGCTAGCCTAATTGGTTTCTAAGTGGAGGAGCTAGCCTAATTGGTTGCAAGAGGAGGAGCTGGCCTAATTGGTTGCTAAGAGGATGAGCTAGCCTAATTGGTTGCAAGAGGAGGAGCTGGCCTAATTGGTTGCTAAGAGGATGAGCTAGCCTAATTGGTTGCAAGAGGAGGAGCTGGCCTAATTGGCTGCTAAGAGGATGAGCTAGCCTAATTGGTTGCAAGAGGAGGAGCTGGCCTAATTGGTTGCTAAGAGGATGAGCTGGCCTAATTGGTGGCTAAGAGGATGCGCTAGCCTAATTGGTTGCTAAGAGGATGAGATACCCTAATTGGTTGCTAAGAGGATGAGCTGGCCTAATTGGTGGCTAAGAGGATGCGCTAGCCTAATTGGTTGCTAAGAGGATGAGATACCCTAATTAGTTGCTAAGAGGATGAGCTAGCCTAATTGGTTTCTAAGTGGAGGAGCTAGCCTAATTGGTTGCAAGAGGAGGAGCTGGCCTAATTGGTTGCTAAGAGGATGAGCTAGCCTAATTGGTTGCAAGAGGAGGAGCTAGCCTAATTGGTTGCTAGAGGATGAGCTGGCCTAATTGGTTGCTAAGAGGATGAGCTAGCCTAATTGGTTGCTAAGAGGATGAGCTGGCCTAATTGGTGGCTAAGAGGATGCGCTAGCCTAATTGGTTGCTAAGAGGAGGAGCTAGCCTAATTGGTTGCTAAGAGGAGGAGCTGGCCTAATTGGTTGCAAGAGGATGAGCTGGCCTAATTGGTTGCTAAGAGGAGGAGCTGGCCTAATTGGTTGCAAGAGGATGAGCTGGCCTAATTGGTTGCTAAGAGGAGGAGCTGGCCTAATTGGTTGCTAAGAGGAGGAGCTGGCCTAATTGGTTGCAAGAGGATGAGCTGGCCTAATTGGTTGCTAAGAGGAGGAGCTGGCCTAATTGGTTGCTAAGAGGATGAGCTAGCCTAATTGGTTTCTAAGAGGAGGAGCTGGCCTAATTGGTTGCTAAAAGGAGGAGCTGGCCTAATTGGTTGCTAAGAGGAGGAGCTAGCCTAATTGGTTACAAGAGGAGGAGCTGGCCTAATTGGTTGCAAGAGGATGAGCTACCCTAATTGGTTGCTAAGAGGAGGAGCTGGCCTAATTGGTTGCTAAAAGGAGGAGCTGGCCTAATTGGTTGCTAAGAGGAGGAGCTAGCCTAATTGGTTACAAGAGGAGGAGCTGGCCTAATTGGTTGCTTAGAGGAGGAGCTAGCCTAATTGGTTGCTAAGAGGATGAGCTGGCCTAATTGGTTGCTAAGAGGATGCGCTAGCCTAATTGGTTGCTAAGAGGATGATATACCCTAATTGGTTGCTAAGAGGATGAGCTAGCCTAATTGGTTGCTAAGAGGATGAGCTAGCCTAATTGGTTGCTAAGAGAAGGAGCTGGCCTAATTGGTTGCTAAGAGGGGGAGCTGGCCTAATTGGTTGCAAGAGGATGAGCTGGCCTAATTGGTTGCTAAGAGGATGAGCTAGCCTAATTGGTTACAAGAGGATGAGCTAGCCTAATTGGTTACAAGAGGATGAGCTAGCCTAATTGGTTTCTAAGAGGATGAGCTAGCCTAATTGGTTGCTAAAAGGAGGAGCTGGCCTAATTGGTTGCTAAGAGGAGGAGCTAGCCTAATTGGTTACAAGAGGATGAGCTGGCCTAATTGGTTGCTAAGAGGATGCGCTAGCCTAATTGGTTGCTAAGAGGATGATATACCCTAATTGGTTGCTAAGAGGATGAGCTAGCCTAATTGGTTGCTAAGAGGATGAGCTAGCCTAATTGGTTGCTAAGAGAAGGAGCTGGCCTAATTGGTTGCTAAGAGGGGGAGCTGGCCTAATTGGTTGCAAGAGGATGAGCTGGCCTAATTGGTTGCTAAGACGATGAGCTAGCCTAATTAGTTGCTAAGGGGATGAGAGGCCTAATTGGTTGCTAAGAGGAGGAGCTAGCCTAATTGGTTGCTAAGTGGAGGAGCTGGCCTAATTGGTTGCAAGAGGAGGAGCTGGCCTAATTGGTTGCTAAGAGGAGGAGCTGGCCTAATTGGTTGCTAAGAGGATGAGCTAGCCTAATTGGTTGCTAAGAGGATGAGCTAGCCTAATTGGTTGCTAAGAGGATGAGATACCCTAATTGGTTGCTAAGAGGATGAGCTAGCCTAATTGGTTGCTAAGAGGATGAGCTAGCCTAATTGATTGTTAAGAGGATGAGCTGGCCTAATTGGTTACTAAGAGGAGGAGCTGGCCTAATTGGTTGCTAAGAGGAGGAGCTGGCCTAATTGGTTGCTAAGGGGATGAGAGGCCTAATTGGTTGCTAAGGGGATGAGAGGCCTAATTGGTTGCTAAGAGGATGAGCTGGCCTAATTGGTTGCTAAGAGGATGAGATACCCTAATTGGTTGCTAAGAGGATGAGCTAGCCTAATTGGTTGCTAAGAGGATGAGCTAGCCTAATTGATTGTTAAGAGGATGAGCTGGCCTAATTGGTTACTAAGAGGAGGAGCTGGCCTAATTGGTTGCTAAGAGGAGGAGCTGGCCTAATTGGTTGCTAAGGGGATGAGAGGCCTAATTGGTTGCTAAGGGGATGAGAGGCCTAATTGGTTGCTAAGAGGATGAGCTAGCCTTATTGGTTGCAAGAGGATGAGCTGGCCTAATTGGTTGCTAAGAGGATGAGCTGGCCTAATTGGTTGCTAAGAGGAGGAGCTGGCCTAATTGGTTGCTAAGAGGATGAGATACCCTAATTGGTTGCTAAGAGGAGGAGCTGGCCTAATTGGTTGCTAAGGGGATGAGAGGCCTAATTGGTTGCTAAGAGGAGGAGCTGGCCTAATTGGTTGCTAAGAGGATGAGCTAGCCTAATTAGTTGCTAAGGGGATGAGAGGCCTAATTGGTTGCTAAGAGGAGGAGCTGGCCTAATTGGTTGCAAGAGGATGAGCTGGCCTAATTGGTTGCTAAGAGGAGGAGCTGGCCTAATTGGTTGCTAAGAGGATGAGATACCCTAATTGGTTGCTAAGAGGAGGAGCTAGCCTAATTGGTTGCTAGAGGATGAGCTGGCCTAATTGGTTGTTAAGAGGATGAGATGAGCCAGCCTAATTGGTTGCTAAGAGGATGAGCTGGCCTAATTGGTTGCTAAGAGGATGCGCTAGCCTAATTGGTTGCAAGAGGAGGAGCTGGCCTAATTGGTTGCTAAGAGGAGGAGCTGGCCTAATTGGTTGCTAAGAGGAGGAGCTGGCCTAATTGGTTGCTAAGAGGATGAGATACCCTAATTGGTTGCTAAGAGGATGAGCTAGCCTAATTGGTTGCTAGAGGATGAGCTGGCCTATTTGGTTGCTAAGTGGAGGAGCTGGCCTAATGGTTTGCTAAGAGGATGAGATGCCCTAATTGGTTGTTAAGAGGATGAGCTAGCCTAATTGGTTGCTAGAGGATGAGCTGGCCTATTTGGTTGCTAAGTGGAGGAGCTGGCCTAATGGTTTGCTAAGAGGATGAGATGCCCTAATTGGTTGTTAAGAGGATGCGCTAGCCTAATTGGTTGCAAGAGGAGGAGCTGGCCTAATTGGTTGCTAAGAGGAGGAGCTGGCCTAATTGGTTGCTAAGAGGAGGAGCTAGCCTAATTGGTTGCTAAGAGGATGAGCTGGCCTATTTGGTTGCTAAGTGGAGGAGCTGGCCTAATGGTTTGCTAAGAGGATGAGATGCCCTAATTGGTTGTTAAGAGGATGCGCTAGCCTAATTGGTTGCTAGAGGATGAGCTGGCCTAATTGGTTGTTAAGAGGATGAGATGAGCCAGCCTAATTGGTTGCTAAGAGGATGAGCTGGCCTAATTGGTTGCTAAGAGGATGCGCTAGCCTAATTGGTTGCTAAGTGGAGGAGCTGGCCTAATGGTTTGCTAAGAGGATGAGATGCCCTAATTGGTTGTTAAGAGGATGAGCTAGCCTAATTGGTTGCTAAGAGGATGAGCTGGCCTAACAGGCGACGACAGACGACGACATTAGGCAACTCGCCAATGGCACCCATATGTTAAGGCTTCGCTCACTTCGTGGCTCGCCCCACATGGTCTTGATCGTGGGGGTGGTCCACCGAACAGTTACGAATTTTAGACTAAAGAAGACAATTGTTTAAATTATATTGTTTAATTGATAATATGATACTCACATTGCACTTATACAGTAAGATATACAGTATATTGTATAATTACAACATTAAAAGTTAAGTTACAATAATACTTTGGACAATGGCGTGGCTAGTATTATAGCCCAATGTATTGTCTGGGAGTGCCGGGCAGGTAGGGGTGGTGTGCAGTGCTTGCAAAAAAAGGGGTGGGGGATATTACTATTATGTGGATTGTGAGGTGAGGGATTATGGGGCGAGCGATGAAAGTAAGCGAGCTTAGCATACAGGTACCACGAACTCAATCGGTGGGTCTTTTATTCTGTTGATCTGTTGATATCCTTGCTTTAAGGCCTCTTTACACGTGGCAACTTTTAGAGCAACTTTCTCGGCAACTTTTAGAGCAAACCAGGTTGCCGATCAAGTTGCTCCGTGTAAACACGTAAGTTGCTGAAAAAAATTGCCGTAAAATTTGCTCAACTTTTACGGCAACTTGAAGGAATTTGCGTTGGCGAATTAAAGCGGGATAATCAAATTAAATTATCAAAAACTAGCTAGTAGATAAAATGACCCACTATTTTACAGTTAAACTCGCCAAGTTGCTCTAAAAGTTGCTGGTAAAGTTGCCACTTGTAAACAGCGATTAAATTAATTTGCTCCAAAAAAGTTGCTAGTTTGCCGAGAAAGTTGATCTAAATGTTTCCACGTGTAAACAGACCTTTAGGGGTAGAATAGCCTACGTTGATAGTTAGACGTAAAGGATAATATATTATTTGTTAAATAAGTTAAATTTGTATAAGTTACTGTATAATGTACAATGCTCTATATGTATATTACATGTTCTCATACTGTATAATATTAATATTGATGTTTCAATATTTACAAAGTATAATAATTCTAATAAAAATATGTATGGTAGAAAAATACATTATTGCGTTTTTCCTTTCTCTCTGCGTTTTTCCTCCCTCTCTGGTTGTTTTTCCGCGTAATTCTTTTCCCCCCTTGTTTACAGTCTGTTTTACCCCAGCCCTAGCTCAGTTGGCAGAGCGTGTGACTTGGAATCTCTAGGTACCTAGTTCAATCCCAAATTCCGGTGAATGTTTTTTTGTTGTAAGATTGGTAGTAAGCCATTCCAGGAGACCTACCTGGGAGGTTACCTTACGCCGCGGAATTGATAGCCTCGTTGCTTTTCGTCATCGTCTCCGTTCACACAAAAACAGCGAAGACGGCACCAAAAGGGCGCATAACGTATTGGTAAGACAAACCAATACAGAAAGATATTGATGAAAAATTGCTATTAATTAGTTTTTTTTTATATTACCATAAAGTCGATAATTTTTTGTACCGGTTTTGTGAGGACGCGGAAAGAATTAGCCTGATTTCGATAAACCTCAGATTAACCCCCAACTTTCAGGGAGTGACGAAAATGTTATTATTTAAGTAGCGAGGTACATGTATATATCATTGTCGTATTGCCCCCCCCCCCCCCCCTGACTATAATATGTAACATTATGTCACGTGTAGTTTCATCGTTCCCTAGAGAACCAACATCTCTACACTACTGGGGCCCCTACCACGCCAACCAATACGTTCTGGCGCTCCGATCTGTAGGAGAAATCATCGAGAGTTACGATAGCGATAAACGATTCCCTTGCTATGGTTTCGGTGCGGTATACGATACTGACACCAGTGACGTCAGCCATCAATTTAATTTGGTTAGTTTTATCGGATAATTATAATATATAAATAATAAATAACTTTATTCAAAAACTTATATATTATTTAACTCAGGTAGATTTACTACTACTACTACTAGATCGAGCGAACTCGGACAGTGGAAATGAGATCCTTCCAGGCTTCCCGATTCTCCAACTACTACTAGAGCGAGCGAACTCGGACAGTGGAAATGAGATCCTTCCAGGCTTCCCGATTCTCCATAGTTGTCGCAATTTCTTTACTCCCAAGTTCAGTATCCCTTTCAAGTTGATCTATATATGTTATGGCCGGTCATCCACGACTACGCTTTCCATGAGTTGGTTGCCAGAGAAGTAGATCTGGTATGACCTCGTCTTTACTTCGCCAGCAGTGCCCACTGAATCTTAATCTGCGTTCACGGAGGGTGGTTGATACAGGTGGTATTGTACCATAAAGCTCGGCGTTTGTCATGTGTTGTCTCCAGCTGATGTTTAGGGCTGCCCTTAGTAGTCTTGTGTAGCAACCATCAATTTGTTGTTCAAGTGATTTAGTCAGTGTCCAGGTCTCACCCCCGTATAAAAATACACTTTCCACTGTGGCTCGAAAGAACTTAGTCTTCAGGTGCCTAGATAGATAGATAGATTTATTTATACATTATGTAAAAACAATAACAAATACACCAAACAATGTACCGGTATAAAGGTATTGTCCAACATAACATATAGGATTACCCCTAAAGCTTTGCAGCTTATTTCCAAGGGGGTCCTTTATGTTACTTGGTTACAAATACAATATTACACTACGCTAACCTAAAACCAATATAAAACGTAATTACACTATGTACATGTACAACTTTACCAAGAGCGTGACAATGTCCGACTCAACGATAAAGATGTAATGTACAGAACAATTTATTATAAAACGTAATTACAGTATAAATAGTAAATAATTAATAAACTAATAACTTACTGTAGGACTATTGTACCTAATTTTACATTGCACACGGAGGTGAGATTTAACTGCAGATTTAAAAGAATGTTGATTATCTAGGTTTTTAATTTCATTAGGCAGAGCGTTCCAATTTTTAATGCCGTTAAAAAAGAAAGTATCAGATTCAAAGGATTTACAATTCGGGAGGTAGAAGTTTGATGCACTAGCTCTGGTACTGTAAGAGTGTGTATCGCGTACTCTGTTGAATTTTTGTTTTAGGTAATTGGGACATTTACCATTATACACTTTATGCACATGGTTAAGACGTAGCTGCTTAACTCTACTATCTAAGTTAAGTAGTCCAGATTCAGAAAAGTCATCTGGAGTTAGGTGGTGCCTAGGTTTCTAGTCTTTAATAAATCGTACTACTTTATTCTGAGCTACTTGTAATTTACATTTAAGCTGTTTGGTTAAGCCTTCATACCAAGTAGAGCATGCATAGTCCATGTGACACTGTTTTAAAGAAGAGCAAAGTAACTTGCGGGAGTCGGTGTTTAAACTATTTTTATTTCTGTATAGAAACCTAAGCCTACTTTAACTTTCGAGAAAATATTTTCCACTGTGCTTTCTCCTGATAAGCAGTTATCCAATGTGGCGCCTAAATATTTAACTTCCTTTTTATTTTCAATCTTATGTCCATTTCTAGTGACTTCAAACTTAGTTACCTTCTTTAACTTTCTTTTGGAACCAAACAAAATACTTTCAGTCTTACCGTAGCGAATGGATAGCTTATTATCAACCAACCACTCATTACAGGATTCTAGAACTGCACTTAACTTTTGGGAAATATGGATAGGATCTTTATGAGAGAAAATAAGAGCACTGTCGTCGGCATATAAAATGAGTTTAAAGTTAACTACTTATCATATCATTTACATAGCATACAAAAAGCAGAGGACCTAATATACTACCTTGCGGTACACCACAGGTAATCTCTTGTACAGTAGACTGCGATTTGCTAATAACTACAGTTTGACCTCTGTCTGACAGGTAGGACTTGAACCAGTCTATAGAACCTACACCCATCAGGCCTAACTTACTAAGCAGAATTTCGTGATCTACAGTGTCGAAGGCCTTTTGTAGGTCCAACATTACCATACCAGTATATAAACCCTTTGCGTTATTACATCTAATTGTATCAGTTAAGTGGAGAGATCTGATTTCCAGATGGTATCCATTTTTGATAGAGCTACCCAAGCCTTTGCTTTCCTAACTTCTATGTCATTTTTACTACTCTCTATCCATGATCCAAGGTACTGGAAGTCGTCGAACTTCCTTAGTGTTGATTATTATCAATGGTTGTCAAGTTTCCATCAACATTAAAGGTCATGAATTCGGTCTTGGTAGCATTTAATGCAATCCAACCTCCTTAGCAGCCCTCTCCACTTTATTTAGTAGAAGCTGTGCATCTGCTAGCGTATTAGAGAGCAGGGCGATGACATCCGCAAAGTCGGTGTCTGTGACTGAAGTTGCCGGATATCTACTACTTCTGCGTTCTTGAAGTGTGAATCCCAGATCTTCACCCATTGTGGCCGTCCTCATTGCGTAATCCAGCACAATTACAAATAGTAATGGTGCTAATGTGTCACCTTGCAGTACGCCAGCCAGGATTGAGAAAAACTCAGTTTACCATCTGGTGAGAGTACCTGCGCTTCTGTGTCACAATCTAACAATCCAATGCCAGCAACAATTACTTCTGGTATTCCATAAGCTCTTAGGATTTCAAGCATTATACCGCTATGGATGGAGTCGAATGCCTTCTTGAAGTCCACAAAAGTCATGACTGCGGGGAGATTCTTTGACTTAATTCCTTCAATCAGTCTCCGTAGTGCAAGTATCTGAGCTATTGTTGATCTACTTGGTCGAAATCCGTTTTGGCTCTTACGCAGTAGTTTTTCTATGTAAGGCCTAATCCTATATAGAATCATATTATTGTATATTTTGGCAGCTACCACAAGCAGAGGGTCCAAAATCCAACGTCCAAAATTCCACATATGTAAATTTTATTTAATTAATACATACACCCCCAAGCGGGGTAAATCGGTACCGATTAAAACGTGTAAAAATATTCATTCTTTTATGTATTAATCTCAATAATTAATATTCATTGTTCTTATTCTTATTCATACATAATGTTCATTCATAAAAATAGTATAAAATGAATATCTTAAAGGTTAGATAAGGCAGATAGGGAGGGACATTGCGAGCAACTAAAGGCGTGGTATCTATCATCGGCGGTGCGGGGGGGGGGGGGGAGATGTGTTATCGCAAAGTTTGTGGTGAAAACCATGAGAAGTCACCCTGGTGATTAGATGGCGGTTTTGCTGTTTACATAGTTTCCATGTTGTAGTTGTGAATGCGGGACCTAACTGATATTGTTCGAATAGGAAGTTGGTGTGGCGTTCTTGTCTGCATATATCTTGTCCTGTCATATTGTTCTAGAATAATGCTTGAGTTAATATGTTGGAGAGTTTGATTCTTATATCATTGATAAAAGTTCGTGAGTCAGTCAGTTTTATTGCGTGTGTTGATGAAGCTGAAATGGAGTCCAAGAAGGCGTTTTAAGAATATGAATTTGATTTTATCGATCTCTTTAAGGTTGGCGAGTAAAAGCAGATGGGCGAATTCGGTGAGAGCATAAGTTACCATTGGGGCCATTTTCATGTTAAATATTTTTAATCCTGTTTCCACAGAGACAAGTTGGAGGTTGTTTAGCGATCCAATGATAGCATAGGCAGTTTCTTTCTTAGCTGTAATATGTTTAGAGAAGGATAAACTGGGCTGTATAGTAAAACTCCGAGGTACTCGTATTTATTGCAAAGAGCTACTGGTTTCCCATCGTATATGTAAATTTATCGCATTGAGGGAGCCGACCTATTATTATTATTATTATTATTATTATTATTATTATTATTATTATTATTATTATTATTATTATTATTATTATTATTATTATTATTATTATTATTATTATTATTATTAATAAAAGTTACAGGAACAAGAAAGTTCAGATCTTATAGGGTCCCATAAATCACGATATGTACGCGGAAATTAAACTTTATAAATATAAGAATTACTCAAACATTTAAACAACACAATAAGGTAGAATGCAACATACATTTAGCATTTACGGCATGTCTCCATAGTACAATAAAATGGCGCAATGTAAATAAAAGTTTATATATCACCGTGGACTATCTAGATAAAATAGATAAAAATTAATGGCGTAAAAGAAATCTATACGGTGTTAACAGAATAAGATTATTGGCTATATAATGTACAACGCAGTGGCAGATAAATAATTAAAGTGGGATTGCACAACATGTGAGTAAAATAGAACAACTGGGAACTGTGATTCCGGAATGTGTGACAGCATAACAATACGATATACATACATTGTATAACTACTGGAAAATTAAATAAAATAGGTACAGTAGTAAAGTAAAACAGTACAAATTTCTTTAAAAAAAAGGTAAGAACAACAACTGAGATGTAAAATTAAATAAAACAGGTACTATAAAACGGTACAAATTCATAAAGATAACAGATTAATGCATAACGGATTACATAGCATGCGAGTAAAAATAGGGCAACTGGGAAAATACGATTATACATTTTTTAACCAATGGGAATATTAAATAAAATAAGTTGTAAAGTAAAACGGTACAAATTAAATAAAAAAAAGCTGTAAAAAAAACTGAAGTTAAAATAAGATTAATAAAATATACGGCTAAATAAGATTTACAGTAATTATGAGTTAGATAGATTATGTGAACAAGTGGATTAGATTAGATTAATTCCACCAGGATGGGTAGAACTTAGTAGCAGAGTTGTAATGGTCATTTAAGTTCGATTTGAATATATTCACACTTAGGGAAGTACCAACCACATCAGGAAGAGCATTCCAGGGAGATATGACTCGGAAGTGGGACGAATCGGCCCGGATTTCAGACGGACGGTCGGTTTGGTGAGTTTTAAAGAGTTACCGCGACAGACAGTTGACGATAAGGAGAAGAAACTCTGCCAATCGACAGCATCAACACTCGGGAGAACGTCGGTATTCCAGAGTAGGTAGTCCCAAGCGACGCAATCGGTCCGGATATGGAAGGTCACGAAGGCCCGCTACCAAACGGGTAGCCCGACGTTGAACAGACTCAAGTAGGCGGATTTCTCCTACAAGGCTGGGTGACCAAACTGGAGATGCGTATTCCACACAAGGACGGACGAAGTGACTTATAGAGACTAATGAACATGTCTTCATTGAGGTGATTAAAGCTTCTATATACTAGCCCCAGAACCTTATTTGCCTTCTTCACGATAGTGGCTATGTGCAATGAGAACTGGAGAGAATCATCTAAGTTCACACCCAAGTCTTTATCTGTTTCGGTTGTCTCCAGTGTGTGTGACCCGAGGGTGTAAGTGTACCTGGGGTTGGAGCGACCAATATCTAAGTTCCATCTAAGTTCCTTCCTCTGTTTCGGTTGTCTCCAGTGTGTGTGACCCGAGGGTGTAAGTGTACCTGGGGTTGGAGCGACCAATATCTAAGTTCCATCTAAGTTCCTTCCTCTGTTTCGGTTGTCTCCAGTGTGTGTGACCCGAGGGTGTAAGTGTACCTGGGGTTGGAGCGACCAATATGCATTACCATGCATTTCTTATGATTAAATAATAATTGCCAGGTCTTGCTCCACCAATCCAATATATCTAGATCACTTTGCAGGGGTCCCACGGAGAGTTTAATAGAGGGATCCACTACAACAGAGTCTTTTAAGTCATCAGCGAACAAGTATGCCAAATGCCCTAGGAGTGCAGGAATGTCGTCTACAAATCCCAAGAAAAATAGTACCCCATCGACACTTCCTTGGGGAACCACACTATGTGTTCACCACCAATTACTACTCGTTGGTATCTACCAGATAAAAACGAACTAATCCACTTCAAAAGGTTGCCAGCTATCCCCAATGAATTCTATTTGAGGAGTAGACGTTGATGTGGGACAGAATCAAACGCTTTACGAAAGTCTAAAAAGGCAACATCAGTACATTGTCGGTCATCAAGGACCCTTATACCAGTTAAATATAACAGATGCTATGTTGCGCTCCATAAGCTTACACACAACTGAGGTTAAGCTAATCTGCCGGTAGTTTTCTGTATCATATTTCTTTCCATTCTTGAACTGCGGAGATACATTTGCCAATTCCCATTCTGCTGGAACTATACCTTCATCCATAGACTTTTGGCATAGAATAGAAAGAGGATGGGCGACGGAATCAGCAAGTTCCTTTATGACCTGTGGATATATGGAATCAGGGCCAGGGGCACTGGGACATTTCATTTCCTGTATGGCTTTTTTGACTGATTGTGACTGTTTAGAGCATCCTGAATATCTTTAGGGTTTGAGGAGTAAAATGCGAGGTCGGTGGCGTAGAAGATCGCGATTATGTAATCCACAGTTCGTCGTAGGGCTGCTGGCAGGTCAGCGATATAAATTATGAAACAGGTCGGAGATAGACAGTCTCCTTGTAGAAAACCAATTACTTGTTTTATCATATTTGATAGGCGAAGGCCGTCGAAGATTCTGACATAATTATCTCTTAGAATATCCTTGATGATATTATGCTTTACCGCTAACTCCAAATAATTTGTATAGTTTGTACAGAAACATTTTCCTGGTGACAGTCGAATGCCTTCTTCTACAAACCCGACGTCAACTTTCCTGTTAGAGTTTAACATTGTGGATGTCGGTGAGTAGTAAGTTAACTGCATCTTTGGTAGACTTCCCCCTCCCCGACGTAAAACTGAACTGCTCAATGGGTATTTACGATATAATTGTGTTTATAAGCCGCTTGTTTATTATTTTTGAAAACAACACTAAGGAGGGATATTCCGCGGTAGTTATCAGGATCCGATAAATTTTATTTACACATCAATACGTAAATAAATTATCGCTATTAGAGCAGGGACTTCAGAACTTAATAATTAGAAGACCGACCGGTGGATTATCGTTGGATGCAGTCCACCAAACTGTTTTGTGTATAATCTTTACTTACCATTTATTGGTTATGTATGAAATTAAATTAAATAAAACAATTAATATATATAAGTAAATAAATCTAAGGATGCGTGTTGTTATTTTATTATTTATTCCCTCTGTTTATTACCAGAACGGCCATCCAACTGACCCCAATGTGTCCGGTATAGAAGGCATTGTCCAGGCCTACCAACGCAGTCTCCAGACTGTCCATCTATCCGGCCCCACTCACTTCGCTCCCGTTATAAACAACCTGGTCTCGAGATGCGAGTATCCTCCACCCACCGGTTCCAGTTATCACATTCTTCTAATAATCACCGACGGGGTCATTAGTGATACCGAAGATACAGTCGCAGCCGTTGTCAAGGTTATCATGATTATATTAATTATTATTCTAAAGTTTGACTTATTACAGTTTGCGGAATATCTTGTATGAAACAACAATAGTAGGTTCAGAGCCACCTTATTTTAACCAAAACAACAAACTCAAGTGAATATAACAGGTTACAGATTTATTTTCGCCAGTAATGAGCTGTTATTTTCTTCAATTGAGTTTTTATTGCGTCGAAAGTTCCCCCCCCCCCCCCCCCCCCTGGAATGAAGATGCGAGTGTAAAACCACTTTAATTAAGTAAGTGGGGACAGTATTTTGCGCAGAAAGTAGCTTTATTCCAAAATTGTATTAAATTGTGACCTGGAAGTTCTGAATTTACTACTGTTATAGTTTTGGAATAAAACTACGTACACTTAATCTGTACTGCATAGTTAATAAAAAAAGTTAGTGTTACTCTGAAAACAAGTTTCTGTAGTTATTATTATACTATAACATTTACATATATTAATATGAATCAAGTTGTTGGATTATGTAACATAATAACTTGGTTGCCACGTAGCCAGGGTAACATGTGAAGTGATTAAAAATTATAGAGCCAAATTGCTTTTAATTTCGCGTCTTTTACCCTAACTAAACTTTAATATAATCCTTTGTTTTCTTCTTAGGCTTCCACTTATCCCATATCAATTATCATAGTCGGAGTTGGTACAGCTGATTATTCAGGTGGGACATGTAATATTGGCGACACAAATCTACATTTTAATCAGCTTGTCCAATTAATATATTTCAATCCCAAATCAACCGACCTCTCAATTAATTGCAAATATGTTTCTTTCCAATCAAAATGGTTACTTTAAGCCATAAGGTTACGGTTCGACATCCAAAAGTTATTCAACCAAAATTTATTTCCATTGATAAGTCCAAAACTTAATATTAATCATTGAATGATAACATATGTACTGTTTGAACAACTTAATAAATCCCGGTGATACACAATAATATTGTTTTAGGAATGGAGATGTTGGATGCTGATACGGAGCGTCTGAAAGACAGCGACGGTGTAACGGCCAACCGGGACATCGTGCAGTTCGTACCGTTACGGGAGTTTATGGTCGACGGCGAAACGGAATCCCTCGACGTACAGAGTAAACTAGCGGAGGCGGTGTTAGCCGAGATACCCACCCAGGTTGAAACGTGGATGAGTCGGAATGCCATCGATCCGGAAGCAATCCGGAGCGCTCGGAAGGTGCCGGCAGTAAGTTCCGGGACTGAAGGACTCAGCCTACCGGTATCTGAAAACGTTGTAGTTGTTAACGGTTGTTCTTCTGATACCGTTGATAGTGCAGTACTTACAGGAGGTCATATAAACTCACAGCCCGTCCAACCTATACCTTGTCTAGAACAGCCAACACCTCGGTACGCGGCACAATCAGATCCCGGACAACATTCAGCTCCTTACCCCGGACAGCAAACTGCACCTTATCCCGGACAGCAATCAGCACCTTATTCCGGACAGCAACCAGCTCCTTATCCCGGACAACAACCAGTTCCTTATCCCGGACACCAAACAGCACCTTACCCTGGACAGCAAACAGCACCTTATTCCGAACAGCAACCAGCTCCTTATCCCGGACAGCAAACAGCACCTTATCCCGGACACCAAACAGCACCTTACCCTGGACAGCAAACAGCTCCTTATTCCGAACAGCAACCAGCTCCTTATCCCGGACAGCAAACAGCACCTTACCCCGGACAGCAACCAGCACCTTATCCCGGACAGCAAACAGCACCTTACCCCGGACAGCAACCAGCACCTTATCCCGGACAGCAAACAGCAACTTACCCGGGACAGCAACCAGTACCTTATCCCGGACAACAACCAGCTCCTTACTCCGGACAGCAATCAGCACCTTACCCCGGACAGCAACCAACACCTTATCCCGTACAGCAATCAGCACCTTATCCCGGACAGCAATCAGCACCTTATCCCGGACAGCAATCAGCATCTTATCTCGGACAGCAAACAGCACCTTACCCCGGACAGCAATAAGCACTTTATCCCTGACAGCAAACAGCACCTTTTCCCGGACAGCAATCATCACTTCATCCCTGACAGCAAACAGCACCTTATCCCGGACAGCAATCAGTACCTTATCCCGGACAGCAATCAGCACCTTATCCCGGACAGCAATCAGCACCTTATCCCGGACAGCAACCAGCTCCTTACCCTGGACAGCAATCAGCACCTTATCCCGGACAGCAATCAGCACCTTACCCCAGACAGCAACCAGCACCTTATCCCGGACAGCAATCAGCACCTTATCCCGGACAGCAATCAGCACCTTATCCCGGACAGCAATCAGCACCTTATCCCGGGCAGCAATCATCACCTTATCCCGGACAGCAAACATCCCCTTACCCCGGACAGCAAACAGCACTTTATCCCTGAGAGCAAACAACACCTTATCCCGGACAGCAATCAGCACTTTATCCCTGACAGCAAACAGCACCTTATCCCGGACAGCAAACAGTACCTTATCCCGGACAGCAATCAGCACCTTATCCCGGACAGCAAACAGCACCTTACCCCGGACAGCAATCAGCACTTTATCCCTGACAGCAACCAGTACTTTATCCCGGACAGCAAACAGCACCTTATCCCGGACAATAACCAGTTTACTAACCTTAACAACCTCATACACCTAATATAACATATTCGGAGTAAGTAAACATACATTTTAGCTGTTATTTTCATTGCTTATTCATGTGTAAGACGTAGTTATTCAGGTGTTTGTACTGTAGCAGCTTCATTCATAGCCGTATTATATCCATTATCAGGTTTTTAATTGGAGTGTAAGTTATAATACTATCATTGTGGATTTGTAGATACTGAAATCAATGACGTATATAATATTCGGTGCGTGTTATAGTAGATTATACATTAGTAGTATATCATTTACCTTAAACTTTATAAATTGTAATTAAAGCTGCGTATTGGATATTTGCAATGTGCAAGTTTAGTTTATAACGTTCAGCCATAACTTATACATCCATAAGTTATACAGCCATAACTTATAGATCAATAAGTTATACAGCCATAACTTATACATCCATAAGTTATACAGCCATAACTTATACATCCATAAGTTATACAGCCATAACTTATAGATCAATAAGTTATACAGCCTAACAGCCATAACTTATACATCAATAAGTTATACAGCCTAACAGCCATAACTTATACATCAATAAGTTATACAGCCATAACTTATAGATCAATAAGTTATACAGTACAGCCATAACTTATACATCCATAAGTTATACAGCCATAACTTATACATCAATAAGTTATACAGCCTAACAGCCATAACTTATACATCCATAAGTTATACAGCCATAACTTATATATCAATAAGTTATACAGCCTAACAGCCATAACTTATACATCAATAAGTTATACAGCCTAACAGCCATAACTTATACATCAATAAGTTTTACAGCCATAACTTATACATCCATAAGTTATACAGCCATAACGTATACATCCATAAGTTATACAGCCATAACTTATACATCAATAAGTTATACAGCCTAACAGCCATAACTTATACATCCATAAGTTATACAGCCATAACTTATATATCAATAAGTTATACAGCCTAACAGCCATAACTTATACATCAATAAGTTATACAGCCTAACAGCCATAACTTATACATCAATAAGTTTTACAGCCATAACTTATACATCAATAAGTTATACAGCCTAACAGCCATAACTTATACATCCATAAGTTATACAGCCATAACTTATATATCAATAAGTTATACAGCCTAACAGCCATAACTTATACATCAATAAGTTATACAGCCTAACAGCCATAACTTATACATCAATAAGTTATACAGCCATAACTTATACATCAATAAGTTATACAGCCTAACAGCCATAACTTATACATCCATAAGTTATGCAGCCATAACTTATACATCCATAAGTTATACAGCCATAACGTATACATCCATAAGTTATACAGCCTAACAGCCATAATTTATACATCCATACTGTAAGTTATACAGCCTAACAGCCATAACGTATACATCAATAAGTTATACAGCCTAACAGCCATTACATATACATCCATAAGTTATACAGCCATAACTTATACATCAATAAGTTATACAGCCTAACAGCCAAAACTTATACATCCATAAGTTATACAGCGATAACTTATACATCAATAAGTTATACAGCCTAACAGCCATAACTTATACATCCATAAGTTATACAGCCATAACTTATACATCCATAAGTTAAACAGCCATAACTTATGTTATAATTTAAGCCGGAATGTAGCCAGTGGAAATTGGAAACGTTGAAAGAAAGTACAGTATTTTCTCAGCCGACGCCGACCTATTAAACGCAAACGGCGTTCCAGAGGCCGACCTATTAAACGCAAACGGCGTCCCAGAGGCCGACCTATTAAACGCAAACGGCGCCCCAGAGGCCGACCTATTAAACGCAAACGGCGCCCCAGAGGCCGACCTATTAAACGCAAACGGCGTCCCAGATGCCGACCTATTAAACGCAAACGGCGCCCCAGAGGCCGACCTATTAAACGCAAACGGCGCCCCAGAGGGCGACCTATTAAACGCAAACGGCGCCCCAGAGGCCGACCTATTAAACGCAAACGGCGCCCCAGAGGCCGACCTATTAAACGCAAACGGCGCCCCAGAGAACATCTAATAGTATCTGGGACATCGTTGGGTGGGAGCTGGGAGAGAACATCTAATAGTATCTGGGACATCGTTGGGTGGGAGCTGGGAGAGAACATCTAATAGTATCTGGGACATCGTTGGGTGGGACCTGGGAGAGAACATCTAATATTGACAGACATCGTTGGGTGGGAGCTGGGAGAGAACATCTAATAGTATCTGGGACATCGTTGGGTGGGAGCTGGGAGATAACATCTAATAGTATCTGGGACATCGTTGGGTGGGAGCTGGGAGAGAACATCTAATAGTATCTGGAACATCGCTGGGTGGGAGCTGGGAGAGAACATCTAATATTGACAGACGTCGTTGGGTGGGAGCTGGGAGAGAACATCTAATAGTATCTGGGACATCGTTGGGTGGGACCTGGGAGAGAACATCTAATAGTATCTGGGACATCGTTGGGTGGGAGCTGGGAGAGAACATCTAATAGTATCTGGGACATCGTTGGGTGGGAGCTGGGAGAGAACATCTAATAGTATCTTGGACATCGTTGGGTGGGAGCTGGGGGAGAACATCTAATAGTATCTGGGACATCGTTGGGTGGGAGCTGGGAGAGAACATTTAATATTATCTGGGACATCGTTGGGTGGGAGCTGGGAGTGAACATCTAATAGTATCTGGGACATCGTTGGGTGGGACCTGGGAGAGAACATCTAATATTGACAGACATCGTTGGGTGGGAGCTGGGAGAGAACATCTAATAGTATCTGGGACATCGTTGGGTGGGAGCTGGGAGAGAACATCTAATAGTATCTGGGACATCGTTGGGTGGGAGCTGGGGGAGAACATCTAATAGTATCTGGGACATCGTTGGGTGGGAGCTGGGAGAGAACATCAATAGTATCTGGGGCATCGTTGGGTGGGAGCTGGGAGAGAACATCTAATATTGACAGACATCGTTGGGTGGGAGCTGGGAGAGAACATCTAATAGTATCTGGGACATCGTTGGGTGGGAGCTGGGAGAGAACATCAATAGTATCTGGGACATCGTTGGGTGGGACCTGGGAGAGAACATCTAATATTGACAGACATCGTTGGGTGGGAGCTGGGAGAGAACATCTAATAGTATCTGGGACATCGTTGGGTGGGAGCTGGGAGAGAAATTTAATAGTATCTGGGTCATCGTTGGGTGGGAGCTGGGAGAGAACATCTAATAGTATCTGGGACATCGTTGGGTGGGAGCTGGGAGAGAACATCTAATAGTATCTGGGACATCGTTGGGTGGGAGCTGGGAGAGAACATCAATAGTATCTGGGACATCGTTGGGTGGGACCTGGGAGAGAACATCTAATATTGACAGACATCGTTGGGTGGGAGCTGGGAGAGAACATCTAATAGTATCTGGGACATCGTTGGGTGGGAGCTGGGAGAGAACATCTAATAGTATCTGGGACATCGTTGGGTGGGAGCTGGGAGAGAACATCAATAGTATCTGGGGCATCGTTGGGTGGGAGCTGGGAGAGAACATCTAATATTTACAGTCGTAGTTGGGTGGGACCTGGGAGATAACATCTAATAGTATGTGGGAAATCGTTGGGTGGGAGCTGGGAGAGAACATCTAATAGTATCTGGGACATCGTTGGGTGGGAGCTGGGAGAGAACATCTAATAGTATCTGGGACATCGTTGGGTGGGAGCTAGGAGAGAACATCTAATAGTATCTGGGACATCGTTGGGTGGGAGCTGGGAGAGAACATCTAATAGTATCTGGGACATCGTTGGGTGGGAGCTGGGAGAGAACATTTAATAGTATCTGGGACATCGTTGGGTGGGAGCTGGGAGAGAACATCTAATAGTATCTGGGACATCGTTGGGTGGGAGCTGGGAGAGAACATCTAATAGTATCTGGGACATCGTTGGGTGGGAGCTGGGAGAGAACATTTAATAGTATCTGGGACATCGTTGGGTGGGAGCTGGGAGAGAACATCTAATAGTATCTGGGACATCGTTGGGTGGGAGCTGGGAGAGAACATCTAATATTGACAGACATCGTTGGGTGGGAGCTGGGAGAGAACATCTAATAGTATCTGGGACATCGTTGGGTGGGAGCTGGGAGAGAACATCTAATAGTATCTGGGACATCGTTGGGTGGGAGCTAGGAGAGAACATCTAATATTGACAGACGTCGTTGGGTGGGACCTGGGAGAGAACATCTAAAATTGACAGACATCGTTGGGTGGGAGCTGGGAGAGAACATCTAATAGTATCTGGGACATCGTTGGGTGGGAGCTGGGAGAGAACATCTAATAGTATCTGGGACATCGTTGGGTGGGAGCTGGGAGAGAACATTTAATATTGACAGACATCGTTGGGTGGGAGCTGGGAGAGAACATCTAATAGTATCTGGGACATCGTTGGGTGGGAGCTGGGAGAGAACATCTAATAGTATCTGGGACATCGTTGGGTGGGAGCTGGGAGAGAACATCTAATAGTATCTGGGACATCGTTGGGTGGGAGCTGGGAGAGAACATCTAATAGTATCTGGGACATCGTTGGGTGGGAGCTGGGAGAGAACATCTAATAGTATCTGGGACATCGTTGGGTGGGAGCTGGTGGAGAATATCTAATAGTATCTGGGACATCGTTGGGTGGGAGCTGGGAGAGAACATTTAATAGTATCTGGGACATCGTTGGGTGGGAGCTGGGAGAGAACATCTAATAGTATCTGGGACATCGTTGGGTGGGAGCTGGGAGAGAACATCTAATAGTATCTGGGACATCGTTGGGTGGGAGCTGGGAGAGAACATTTAATAGTATCTGGGTCATCGTTGGGTGGGAGCTGGGAGAGAACATCTAATAGTATGTGGGACATCGTTGGGTGGGAGCTGGGAGAGAACATCTAATAGCATCTGGAACATCGTTGGGTGGGAGCTGGGAGAGAACATCTAATATTGACATGTTCTGTTAAGGAAACATTATTTTCTATAGGCCTACCATATAAATATGGCTACCACCATCACGGCCACAATGATTAATTAAACACTTTAGCTACTAATTTAGGTACGACTGTTACACCCATAGAGAATTGCGACCGGTATATTTTCGTTGAATCCTTGTGGCCGTGATGGTTCATGGTTAATATACACTACCCTTTCATTGTAGCCGAGTGGATAAAGACGGCCAAGTACTACTGTAGGGTTGAGCACAGTGGCAGTATACGATTGCATTGACAGATGGGGGGCCATGAGGAGGTAAATTGTGGACATACAAGGTATCAGATAGTATTTCCAGGTCTATCTTTTACCTGAGCCGCTAGCTGAATGGTTAGAGCGTCAGACTTCCAACCCGGAGGTCACCAGTTCGATCCCACCTGGACTTCGCGGCCGACTTTGCAAAAGCTGTGCCCAACAAAAAGTTATAATAATATAAACCACTCATTCACCCATAACACCAATAATGTATATACTATGCACATTGGTTTATATGGGCATTTGAGTTACAGTATATTTGTTTTCTGTTAGGGCTGGCGCCCTGCAGGACTCTTGAGGCCTGGAGGCTCTAATCTAATAAATATTTTGTTGAATTTCTAACCTTTGCTATTAGGCCTATCGGAAATTCCTAAATTAGACCTTGTGCAATGTGCACATAAGTTGGCGAATTAATATCGGCTGTCTGGTATAGATGTTAAAATATTAATAAAGGGAAGGAGAAGATTACATTACAGTGAACAGTGGTACGTTATTCTAACCAAAACAATAAACGTGAGTCGATAGAACAGGTTACAGTTTTATTTTTGGGAGTAATCAGCTATTATTTGCATCGATTTTCCCTGGAGAGGGATGGATTTTGATTCTGAGACTCGGAATAACAGATTATAACTCAAAAATAAAACTGTTAAATTTTCTGTACAGCAAACGAAGGACTATTTTATTTAGGGGCCTACTGACAGACTGATAATCTTACAAACAAATAAATAATTAATTAGGCTAATTGTACTGTAGTATAAGATAGGCCTACACTTTTAGATGTCTCAAATTAACTGTACCGACATATCGTCCCTACCCGACGAGATTTTGGAGATTGTATTCGCATACGTGC
>JAUCBJ010003815.1:0-21314 GCA_032718475.1 Nemertoderma westbladi
TGTTAATATTTCCCCGAAAGTAAATATAGTTGTCGGAGATTATATAGTAGCGATCAATCGAATGATACAAGGTAGCCTACACTGCAATGACTTTCTCTAGAACCGAATCCAGTCTCCCAAACAGTGGGTCACACGCCGCGCACGGACTGGTTTCAACGGATGTCAATTGGCAAGGGCAATAGTCAATTTACAATTTAAAGAGACAGTTAAATTAGCAGGTTAAACTGTTAAAGGTCTAAAAGCGCGAACATTTATTGTTTTGATTAGAATAACGTGCCTCTGTATCCTAGTTAATTCATTCATTCATTGGTCAAAATAGTGTGACCACACGCATGTACGTAGGTACATACCTATTGATTCTTTTTGGACAATTGAAAAAATACATTTTGGAAAACTTTTGTTATTGGTGTTATGGGTGAATGAGTGGCTTCATATTATTATATCTTTTTGTTGGGCACAGCTTTTGCAAAGACGGCAATGACGTCCAGGTGGGATCGAACTGGTGACCTCCGGGTTGGAAGCCTGACGCTCTAAATTGCGGACATACAGACAGACAGACCATGAAATAACGGCTGAAGAGATACAAACTGCTTCTAATACAATGAAAAACTCCAGCAGCTCTGCGGATGGCCTCCAAGCGCAAACTGTGAAAACTCAGTTACCTTTGATACTTCCATATCTACTTGTCTTATTTAACCTTATATTTAGCGGCGGACTCCATTGTTATCCTTTATGCTGGCTCGGCATTATAAATCGGCTTAGCCCTAAGAAGGGTAAACTGCAACTCCCTAAATTCGTGCGTGGGATAACATTGATGCCAACCTTTGCAAAACTGTACGATATCATCATGTGCAACAGGCTTACCAACTGGTTAAAAATACCTTCGAACCAATCTGCCTATCAGAAAGGCAACAGTTGCCTGATTCATGTGCTAACCGTAAAGCTACTTCTAGATTACTCAATAAGAACTCATAAAAAGCGTCTTCATATTATTCTTACGGATTTTACAGCTGCTTTCGATAGAATTAGTCAGCGACAACTGTTTGTAAAGCTTGCTTCAATGGGATGTGGAATAGTACTTTTGTTTGCATTGATCGGTATGTACATGAACTCTAAAGTGGTTGTTGAATTTGGCTCAGAATATTCTGAGGTCTTCGAAATTATGTGTGGAATAAGACAAGGTGGCCCATCGAGTCCAATTTTATTTATAGCCTATACTATTGGCCTAATAGCGTTATTTAATAACTTGGATCATGATGACTACTTAAACAATATCCATATTCTTCTCCACGCCGACGATTCCATCATCCTAGCAACATTGCGCCATCTGGTGCTACAGAAACTCGCTATACTGGAATCGTTTTGCAATCAAAATTTCATCACACTTAATCCAACAAAATGTGCATTTCTGTGCACAAACGCCAGTAGGTAAGACAAGCAGCCAATACAGCTGAAATGTGGAAGTGTTGAATATTCATCGTGTGAAGTCTACTTGGGGTCCAGTCTGCACTCCTCTGGTAATCTCAAAGATATGTTTGCGGACGACTTCAACCGCAAACAAAAACATTTCGCAAAGTACTTTGCATTCCTCCGAGAAAATTGTAATGCGCCGCTTAAAATTAAGGAATTGGTGCTGGATGCTTGTCTTTCCAGCGCCATATTGTATAAATGCGAAGCATGGGGTAATATAAACCTAAATCAGTTAGAAATCAAATACCGCAAAGTTCTTAAAACTATACTTGGGGTCAAAGCATCAACTCCAAACGAGATGATATATATCGAACTCAACCGACCAATGCTAAAAGATCTTGTCAAGGCGCGGGCTGCGAAAGCTATTCAACATATTAAATCGAATAACGATTTTTGTGGTTCACCACTACATCACGTTATGCAACTAAAGTCTCCTTTCTGTAACTATATTAACGAATTAACCTCCTTGACCTACAAGGACGTTATTGAATCGTCAATGAATTATCTATTAATACTTTATTAATAATTATAAATATTATTATTATTATTAATTAATATATTAATACTAGTAATTCTATCAAGGATAAAGCGGCGCAAGGCCGGTCTAAATATGTAACGTATCTCCAGCTAAACCCCACCCTATCAAGACCTGATGCATACAATTGCATGCACCAGTCTGTCGATCTCATAAACTATGCACGACTAAGGCTCAGTGCTCATGACCTCGCAGTTGAAAAGGAAAGATATCTCCGCATACCTCGTGAGCTCCGTTTGTGTTCCTGTGGTGAGGTTGAGGATGAGCAACATTTCCTCTGCATGTGCCCACTCTACGAAAATATTCGTAAAGAGTTTACTGGGGAAACGGTTCTCAGCGCACCTGCACATATTCTTCTGAAAATTAAGAACGCACCAACCTTCGTATCTAAGATGCTTCGCCATCGTAAAACTATCCCTAACACAAAATGATGATAATTTAATCATTAGTTTTTTGAACTATTTTGTCAGTTTGCTGTCTAACCCCCGGCCCCCGCCCTACACTTAAATGCATCTTTGGATCGTGTTTTTTTTTGTAAGTTTGTTTTTGCTCGGTATTGTTTTTTACTACCATGACAATTTGATGATTATTTTGGGCAATTAATTTATTTACATATCTGATTTCAATGATTGTTTCGACCAATTTCTATTTATATTATTAATTTGTTATTGTAATTTACCTACTTAGATCGTTATATTCCCTGGACTAAATAGATATATATTTTGTGTAATCGGTAATGTTTGTTTATTTATTTCTTCCTTTGGTCTATAAATACATACATACATACATACATACAAGGTATCAGATAGTATTTCCAGGTCTATCTTTTACCTGAGCCGCTAGCTGAATGGTTAAAGCGCCAGGCTTCCAACCCGGAGGTCACCAGTTTGAACCCACCTTGACGTCATTGCCGTCTTTGCAAAAGCTGTGCCCAACAAAAAGTTATAATAATATGAAGCCACTCATTCACCCATATCACCCATATTCACCCACATCTTGTATCATTCCATTGATCGCTACTATATAATCTCCGACAACTATATTTACTTTCGGGGAAATATTAACAGTTCCTTTGGGACGTGGCGCTTTAAGTATTAAACAGAGTTATGACTTACACTAATCACAACTGGAGGCTATAGTTTATCGCAAATAGCGCATTCGTTAGGAATGCTTTATTAATATTCACACTACTCCACACTAATTCACACTAATGCACGCTGATTTGCCGACAGTCACTGATTTTGATCATATATAAGGAGGATTGCAACTGACATACGTAGGGATTATGAAATAGCATTTAATTCACACAAAAACCACTATAATTTGAGTCGCAATTGCTACCGGTACACCCTTCTGCTTACCTCAGTAATTAAGAAAGTTGAGGGGTTTACGATTATTTATCGGTATTCTCCAAATATAACATCCATTAATATAAACAGCAATTAACAACAATATAAAACAGCATTAAGACAGTGCTGTGAACAGAGTCAGTATGGGTTATGCAGTAAGTAATGTGATGAGATGCGTCGAGTAGGTAAGTTAATAGATTTGCGTTCTTATGACTCTAGCCATCAGATGTTCTTGGGCAAAGTCTGAAACGTTAGAACTTCTGACTGAATCCAGAATGAAATAGGATTCTAGGAAAAAAGTGCCGCATGCGACATTTTCCATAGGCCGCTATTGGCATAACTGGGAAGATTGCTCTGATTGGCTGAAATATCTCAAACAAAGAAACTTCCACACACGAAGAAACAGCTGGCAGATTTCGTCATCTCAGTTGTATATTTTCTGACAGACGCGTAGCTGAACAATTCTAGGCCTTTTTAGAGTATTTAGCGCATTGCGTAAAAATGACTTGTTATGTCTGCAAAAGCTTTTACACCGCTCCCAGAAAATGGGATTTAATTCTATAAAATATAAAAAATCACAGTTTCTAATATATAAAAATATTCTAAACTATCAGTCCTTCTTTCGCAAATGGCGTTTACGAAGTTTTTTGAGACTGGTGAGAGTCCTTTTCTCTTTGGGGTGAGCCACTTTACTAGGAGGGCTATAACTCCTGGGGGAAGGGTGCAATACAATTGCATCGGAAGGGTTTGGATTACGGTCGGTGTATCTGCCGGTCGAGGTACCCGGTTGATCGATGTCGACATCGGTGGATTGGGAGTGAACAACCTTTAGGGCTCGTTTCAGGACAGCAGCTCGTACTGGTCCTTGATGGGTTGTCTGTACGATAGAGGTAGGTTGACCGTATGTAGTGAGAAATTTCCTCGGTTTAATTGTTCTTTCTAATTTGCATTCTCTGGCTTTATATTCATATGGTCGTCTATGAACTTCTTGCAACTCGGGATGTGAGTTTATGAAAAAGTCACCGTATTCAGGATCTTGGCGGATAAAGTAAATCAAGTTATAAAAATCCGAGTTATTGGGGTAGATATTTCTCAGATATTTGCGAACATATTTGGTTGAAATGTTCTCGCCGACACATTTCATCAGTTTGTAACTGGGGGTGCGAGATTTTTGTTCAACGGAGGAGAAGAGGTATGGATGAAACGCATAAACTCCTTCATATGCACATCCTGGATAGTATTGGTGGCGTGATTCGCAATGGAAATCCGCATTAGCTTCCCAAGACCTGATGTAACGCAAAGCAACTATTTAGTCTACGCTTTCTAGATCTCGCTTGAAAGGGCAATCGAAACTAGCATGTCCTTTGAATTGACAGTGGTGACATTGAGTCATAAATTGAGGACAAACGGCGAAAATTTGCAGATTGTTAAGTCGACAATAAGCACAATAAATTTCCATAATAGGTTGGTCTTTAAAGTAGGAGCAGGGTTAGCTGGACTCCACTGCGGTAAAGTGGTCCCGTGATGCACATAATCGGCAACGTTTCCTAGAAATGTAATTGGCATGCCGATAATCATATGCCGTGAGACATTGTGGACCTTGATACCATTCCAACACATAATCATTTTCGCTACTCCTGGACGTTGCAGGTTGAATTTCTTCAGATTCCAAGCAAATTGGTTCTTCTTCAACTTGCATAGCTTCGATAGATGTAGCTGTTTTCTCAAGGAAACCCACCCTTTGAACTTCCACAATAGAGTATCCCGTGGGGATTCGGGGTCTTTGTATGACAGATTAATGTAGATTCTGTATACAAACGTCCTTAAAAATAGCAAATCCAGCGCTATCCAACTTCTCAGCGGCAGAATCTCTCAAGCTGAGTTTGGTCAAAGCGCGGTCTTTAAACTGACTGTCAATGTTACGGAACGGAGTCAGAAAGCGCCTAAAGCATTCGAATCGGATGAATTTATTGTGTTCATCTAGCTTAGCGAGTTTAGTTCCAAGCAGTAAGGGGTGTGAACAACCAGATTTATGACACGTAATAGTACCAGTTGTTCACAGAAGATTATTGTGTCCTTTCAGTCCTTGCACCAATGGCCATGAACTTGAGGTAGTTATTGTTAGTTGATTATCCAATCAACGAAAAGAGAGACGGAGGTTGATATTATAAATACCAACACGGTGGTACATGGACAGGAGGTATGGATACCAATATAAGCATCCAGATAAATAGTAAAGGATGGGGAGGTCTGGTGGGAGGAGGTACGATTAATACCACGATACGACAATGATTGGTCGATATTCTCCAGGAAGCTCCAAGCGCGTTGGGTAGAGAAGATGGGAGGAAGAGAGTTTCTCTATCAAAATCTTGTATCCTCGATTGCGATGGGTAGAGGGGGAGTAGTGGTAGGAAGGAGGAAGGAGGAAGGATATGGAGGGGTAGTATCTATAAGATACCACAATGGATGTGTTTTCTTTCGCGTCATTACTCATTCCTACGCTTTTATTGTGACACTGATCACAACAATTGTAGGAAGAGGATGAGGTAAGAGGAAGTTACAGCTTCCCGAAGGAGACCGCCCACGAGCACCCGCGCCCCGGGGAAAACTATTCACACTATGGACCCTTGGTATTAATGTATGTTTTTCTCTAGCTGATTTTCCTCCGCTTGTCTTTAAAAAAACTTTCTTCCACATTCTCTCTTTCGAGTCGGTTTCGAATAGAATTTTCATGTTCAATTCTCAGTTTATCGTTCCAACTTCGCTGGGCATGATATTTAGATAAAATCATTTCCCTTTCGGTATCTACCTCGTCAGTATCGTGTAAATCGATAGGATGACCAGTAGTTAAGAAGTCCATATACGTACCATTACGATGCGTATAGCGAGCGGTGAATTTTCTATAGTCTAATTCACGCTTGAGCTGTTCCTTTGACATTGGCGGTTCGATATAACGGCCGTGTTGACTCGCGTCGCTGCTTATTAAATTATCAACAAACACCTGTAGTGGTAGGGTTTATCGCTCCCTGATACCAAGATCATCTTCTATCAACTCAGTCATAGCTGCTATAGAGTTTATCGATATTATAACTAATAAGGCTAGCAGGCGTCGACGCCTTTACCCCTCTTTGGCCCCCAGACAGCCCTGAGATCCTCAGCGCTGATGTACTGCTGTCGCTGTGACCCTCGCCAATGTAGTAGCCACACGACAACAATAACCAGCGCGAGTCACTCCACTGTCCGTCCCAAGGGCTCGAATATACTGGAGGTACTTGATACAGATGTAGGATAACTTTCACAATTGCGGCTCGCTACTGTAAAACACTTTAGTAGTAACATTCACCTATAAATACACAAATTCCATATTCCTGCCACAATTTGTACAAATTAGGGCCATTAGTCCGTTAGTCAGATGCCTTCCAGAATGCCACGTTATTATTATGTATCCTTAGATACTATCAGGGTGCTATTTATTACGCTTGCTATTCAATGGGGTAAGCATTCTATTGTTATTTTAACACTTCTAATTCTAGCGTGGTTGTTACTATGGTGACATTATGCAAAGCTAGCGGTAGAATTAGGGTATTTCTCATGCATACAGATCTGGGATGCTATTTAATAGTGACTCTTTAGTTATTAATATTCCCCTTAAATATGATTTTTATTAATTTTGTTGGCTATTGACTGTACACTGGAGATTCTCTCACACTGATATACTTAATAGGGTGAATCTCCGCTCCCATGATCTATTAATTAACAGAATTTTGGGAATGTTAATAAATTGTATAAAATGACAATTTATTTAATTCATGAGAGGATATGAATTTAAATTTATTCCCATGAATTTTATTATTTAATATCAAGATATACACAATTTTATTCCAGAACAGGTCTGGGGACTAAGATCCTTGATTCCAGA
This sequence comes from Nemertoderma westbladi, assembly GCA_032718475.1. Classification (NCBI taxonomy): domain Eukaryota; kingdom Metazoa; phylum Xenacoelomorpha; order Nemertodermatida; family Nemertodermatidae; genus Nemertoderma; species Nemertoderma westbladi. Next base: position 7,274 of record JAUCBJ010003815.1, read on the forward strand.
AATTTTGTCTTTTAAGGGTATCGGTAAGTACTACGATATTTTAGAGGATCTAAGGGTTTAACATATTTTGTCAGCATTTTATTATAATACTACTACTAGGATCGGCATGCTGCATTGCAGCTGCATTTTTAAGAATGATGTGCCGGCTGTGCCGTCATATTATTATAATAAGGCTGTGAAAATTTAACAGATTTTTAGGTCAACATTTTGTTGTAATAATGTTATTAATATTTAAAAAAAGTTAATATCAGGATGGGAACCATTTTATTCCAGAACATGTCTGGGGACATTAAACACTGATTCTTCTAGAATTTTGTCTTTCAAGTATATCGGTGGGTGCCGCGATATCTTAATCAACTAGAATTTCAGATGGTCAAAGGGTTTAACAGATATATGGGTCAAAGATTTTAACAGATTTACTTTGACAGCGCTACTCTTAAATGGACATCTTTCTACTATATGTATTATTTAAAATACGGTACGAGAGTAACATTGCAAGAAGCAATGTCAGTGAGAAGAGGCAAGTCGTTTCCAAGGCCTACCCAGAGCTTGGTTTAGCCGAGACACGAGGATCTGAATTTTGCATTCCTAATACTCTACTTTACCAATAATACCTTAGTATAGTAGGAGCGGTATATTGTACTTTAATAAGTACTGACATTTCATCTTACTGTAGTCACGTATTTATAGTATGATACGGACAGTAAGGAAAGAGAAAACGAAATTATCTCTCGCTGTTAATGAAATATATTATACTAAGTAATTAAGTAATAAATACGAAATATATTGCACTAATCTACTAAATAATCATTTAAAATATTATTCTACTAAATAAAATTAAAGAAAACGATCATAATAATATAAATTACATAATAATGTGTACATAAATATAAAAATAAACAAATAAAATAATATAGTCACACACCCACTCCAAATGCTGTCACATTGGGGAGTCCCTAGATGTTTGTTGGATTAGGGAGGTGGTCGTGGGAAGAGTCTCTTGTTTTCTGTAGTTACCGGACAACTCCCAGTCTCTTTTCAATAAACATAAACGACCAACCGGGCGACCAACCTTGTTGAGTTTCAAAAACAATTCCAGGTTTCTTGAAGTTACGTCGCATGACGACGAGTTCCACCGATCTCACTAAACCATCATCGGATATATGAGTCTCGATGATACAACCTGTCTGCCATCTCTTACGGGGAAGATCTGATTCCACAATGAGGACCATGTCTCCAGCGCTGACATTTTCTTGCTGCGCAAACCACTTTGTTCGAAGTTGTAGTGTAGGAAGATAATATTTTTCGAAATGGTCAGCGAAACGACGGGATAATAACTGCATAAGTTGCCAAGTTTGTCGGCAGTACTCGTCTCTGTCTGTTATTTCCGACTGCGGGAGCATGGCTACAGGTTTCTTTAGTAGGAAATGCGCGGGTGTTAGCGCTTCTAGGGAGTCTGGACTCGATGAGACTGGCATAAGCGGTCTCACGTTGAGATAGGTGGCTATTTCCTCCATTAACGTCCACTTACTGTGAACATCTACAATCATCTTGATTTGTATTTCAAGATTTCTAATCAGTATTGGAAACTTAGTGTCAAAGGACAATGGAGTATTGGTTAATCTCCCTCCGACACGTATTACCCCATCTATCATTGTGCTAGAAAAAGAATCCCTTAAGCGCATCTGTAGATTTCTCAACAACAGGAAATACTTTTCGGAATTCTCGTAACATTGCAGGAGTCTCAGTATCTGCTTGTTGGTATCATCATGTTCTTGGTAACTGATCTTCTCAGTTAGAAACTTATTGGGTAGCCGATAAGTGGGAAGGTCTTTGGTAGCATGGACCCTTTCAGCTACTACTGAAGTGGCATCATTAGCGATCTTAGTCCTAGAATAGTGATGATGGAAACATCGTTTTAAATACACAATGGCTTTGCAAAGCCTATTCCAGGAGCTATAATGAGCCATCACTCTTTGGATGAGAGGAGAGAGTCCTTGTGAGACATCTGGTGTTCTAGATTTCCAATCTCTTTCCCTTATTTCTATGACGGATTTATTTATGGTTCGAGTAACATCCATGGATTTGGGGTGATTAGGATCCACAGTGGCATCACCGGCGGTGTGTAGCACAGACAGATCTATCGCTGGCTTAAACAGCTTTGATTTACTCATCCGGGTTTTCGGTTTGACCTTTCCCGCTCCCTTGGCTTGTCTGATCTCCGCCGTGGTGAGATAAGGGGGCCATTCCTCCTCTTCTTTACTTAGGAAGTCGGGGCCACCTAACCAATCTGGAGTAACTATCAGTTCTTGAGGAGTTTCTCCTCTGGATGAGATGTTGGCTGGATTAATCGTCCCAAGGCAATGTCTCCATTAATCTATATTAGTGCGACTGAGTATAATAGCTACTCTGTTGGTAACAAAGACAGTGAACTGACAGACTTCATTAGTGATATATTTCAGAACGAGTAATGCATCAGTCCAATAGACAGTTTTCTCTAGTGGATATTCGATCTGTTCCGTTATATTCTGACCGATGGCTGTAGCGTATAGTGCCGCCTTTAACTCCGCTCTAGGAACCCGCAGTTTGTTGTTTATTAGGGCCTTGGAGGTGGCTAATGAAACTTTAATTCCATCGGGAGTTTCAACCCTAAGGTAGGCTACTATACCTATTTCAATATCACTGGCGTCTCCAAAAACATGGAGTTGATAGGAATACGTGGGGAGAACGTGACCGAAATACGAGCGGGAAATCTTAAAGTTCTCGATAGATGGTAAAAAATCCTCCCACTTCATCCTCTTCTTTAGCAGTTCTCCCTGGAGTGGATCATCCCAAGAGTGGTTTTCGAGCCACATTTGTTGTACCAAGCTCCGAGCAACTAGGATCACGGGGCTAATGAATCCCAATGGATAGAAGTAAGTGCTCAGAATACTCAGGCAAATCCGTTTAGTTCGAACAGGATTATCACGTTGTTTTAGTTTGAAAAATAAAATGTCTCTCTCCGTGTCCCATTTCAGTCCAAGGGTTTTAGTTTCGGGAAGATACTCCTTAATGAGGTCAAGATCTTTAACATCTCTATCTTCCACTAGGATCGATTCCAGGAACTCACGGGAGTTACTAGTGAATATGGTTAGACGAAATCCACCTTGTTGTAAGCACTCTACCGTTCCCTTGGCAACATCGATTGCTTCTTCCACCGATGGGAGGGACTTTAGATTGTCATCCATATAAATATCCCATTTGATGTTGTCTTTAGATTGTCATCCATATAAATATCCCGTTTGATGTTGTCAATAACCGCTTTAGAGAAGGCGTCTCTATTATCGTCGGCAGTGGTGCGCACTACCGAACAAGCGTTCGAGGGGCTCGATATGATCCCGAAAGCCTGGATTGTCATCCAGTACTCCATCAGTTTTCGGTTGAGGTCCCCTTCAGGCCACCACAGAAATCGTAGGCTATCTCGATCCCTAGCTAACGCTTTAACTTGTATAAACATGCCTTCAATGTCGGAGGCGAAGGCGATAGAATATTGCCGTAGTCGTAATAATATTCCCAACAAAGATTGGAGTAAGTTGGGTCCCGGCAACAGTTCTGAGTTTAGGGTTTGTCCCATATAAAGGGCGGAGCCGTCGAACACTACCCGGACTTCGTTTGGTTTACCAGGCTTAGGAACGTAATGGTATGTCAAGTAATACGTTCTTTCGGTTATGGGTGTTTCTTCCGGTGTTGCTCCGCGTATCCTTTGTTGATGAATTTCTTTAGTTGCATCTTATACATCTCTTTGGCTCGATCGTTAGATGATAAGCGCCGATGTAATTGTGAGATTCTATTTTCAGCTAAAGGTCGGTTATTAACGAAGCTGGGTTCTCTTCGCCTAAAAGGCAGACCTATCTCGTAGCGACCCTCCTCTTTTAGATAACGAGTAGTCGTCTCCTGAATTTGTTTAGCTCTCTCTTCCACGACTGATAACGCTTTGCAGCTTCTTGAGTAAAGAATCGTACCGCGTGTTTATCACGTATCTTATCATTGTATCGCTCTACCACCTTATTGAGTTCATCGTCGTAAGTCGATAGTCCGTTGTTTTGACAGATGAGGTTGCACAAATTGACTTGGTTTGTCCAAGTTTGATTCTCTGTGAGGAGTTCAATGGTATTATCCTCATCGTATAGAGTCTGGATGTCGTCGTTGTCTGAGGAGCATAAAGTTTCCTCAGCTAGGATTTCCTCTTCGTTCACTGTTTCTTCACACTCACTTACCTGGTGGACTTGCTCTCCCTTCAACCTCCCTTGCAAAGTCCTGTGGGAAGGTCCCGTGAAATACCAACCTACTCTCATTTTTCCCACGTAAGTTTGTAATGGTAGCGGTCGAGCAGGAGGTAGCGGTCTATAGTTTTGAGCGCCTCATGCGCGTTCTGACCAAGCAGTATCTGTACCCCTGGGTAATCTGTTCTGAATCTAGGGATGTTGTATTGCTGGGTAAAATGGTTTTCATCCCAGTTGTAAGGCTCTACTTGGCTAGTAGCAAGTTCTTTATTTCCACCATTTTAACTGACCTTACACTGTTCTCACCTAGTTCATCTTGGGGGGTGGACAACGATCCTATATAAAAGTCTGTGGATACAGTAGATTTCCAAACCTGCATAATCCCGGAAAGGTTCAGTTTGGTTCGGAACCTTGGTTGACCAGCAAAGATATCTTCGGCCAGATCCTTATCGATGAAGGTGCCTGTACTACCGGAATCAAGGAGGGCATTCACTATAAAGCTCTTACCTTGTCTCCATGTACTCTAAGTTGCACCACTGGGAACTCTCGGATGCTGACAGATGGGGTCGAAACCTTCCATGAAAGCTGTCGATCCGGAATGGATAGTCGGGGTTCCTCTCCATCCATCTCTGTCTCATAAGTAAGGGCTCGATATACGGCTGTGTTGATCATATAACAAGATTCATTTTCATCAGAAAACTCATCCGTATAGAATCCTTCCATCTCCGAACTATGGTCAGTGTCATTCACATCACTGAACTGTACGTATAGTTCGGGTTCACTAACCGGTACCTTATCAAACTCAGTGTGCAGTAAGATATGATGTTTCGCTCCACACTTAGCACACCTCACGTCTGCGTAACAGGTTTTCCTTTGATGTCCTCTCCTGAGGCAATTGTAACATAACCTTTTGTCCCACATGACACTGCGTCTGTCCTTCAATTCTTTCTTCAAGAATTCCTCACACCCACTCAAGAGATGTGGCCCTTCGCACAATACACACTTAGGTTTGATGTTACTTACCTTAACTTGCATTGTATTTTGTATGCTAGCTCTTTCTTCGGGCTTCCTACCAGGAATTCTCTTGGGAGACGTAGGGGGAGTTTTTAACTGTTCTCCCTTGCCACTAGTTCGCACCTAGGGTTTACTTACGTCTTTCTTGACTTTATTTGTGTAATAAGATCTTTCAGTGTCTTTGCCACTATTTTCGTCATAAGACGTTTGACTTTCATAATCCGTATAACACACTGGTGTTACCTTTCTCCTAGTAACGGGTTTTTCACTTACCTTGGTTTCCGGAGTCTTCTCTCTAGACTATTTTATGAGCTGTAATCTTACCTCTCCATTTAAGAACGACATAAGGTCCGCCATGGTTGGATCTCTATGTTGTTGGTCCATCAAGTAGAGAACCTTTTTGTCCCAACGAGTACCTACACCGCCCTTTGGCAAAGTTGATGCCACGGCTCCTACAACCATAGAACTCTGGTATTCATGAGACTTACCCAACCAGTCTAACTGTCTACAGATCTCCTGAATCTCATCGGAAAACTCTATAATCCCGCTGCTAAGAAACTTTCTGGGCGCTACTAATTTCGCATACAGATATCTAGCTATGTTAGTCCTATTACCATACCTGATGTTAAGTGTATCCCAAACTTGTCTCAATCCGTCCGGATGTCCAATAAACTTTAACGCCATTAACTTGGGAGGTCCTTCCAAGCCCTCGATGACGAATCGTAGTTTCTCTCCGCTGGATAGTACGGAGTTTTGTATGTCATCTTTATAATATTCATTAAAAGGTAACCATTTCATCTCATCTCCATTAAACTTGACTACCTCTCCCACCTTTACAGCTTGACGGGCTTCTGTTCTAGCCATCTGAAGTGTGAAACTTTCTTGAGCCATCGTACTATTTAATATCGAATTATCGGTATATAAATTTCTCGGATTATTATCAGATCGGTATGGGATATCATTATCGACAGGCTTATTAATACTCTTAATAGGGTTTACTATAGGAGTTTCTACTTAACTAGCAGTATAGATGCGTGTAGGCTCCACACCTTGCACATGAAATACTTCAGACCTAACGGGCTGACACATTGTTACAGAGGGTGGTGGTATACCCATTTGTATATTTACTAATTTATCGCGTTCGAGAGCGATATGTTGCTGTACTTCTTGCAGCTCTTATTTACTCTCTCTTTCTGTTCCCTTTAACAATTGAACAATCCCTTCCAATTCTCGGACTTGTTTAGAGGAGCGGGTTTTATTTACCTCTAATTGCCCGAGCAGCGCCTCCATCTCTTGTCATCCTTCCTCCATCCACTCGACCGCGGGTGCGGGAGCCGCCAACATGGTAGCTGGATGGCACATCGGGATGACAGGGGACAATTCTGTTATTGGATTCTGCTCGGTGTCAATATCAGTCAGAGATTCTGGCAGTTGTCTACTGGATAAGGGAAGTTTGGTACTATGCAAAGGGAATTTAGAGTTGGGTTTGGGGAGCAAAGGGGTCTCCATTAAAGGAGTAGCTTTGCTAACAGGCCTAATTATTTCTGGCTCATCTACTATAGTAGGGAGCTTTTCTACTCTTATAAGTTGGGTTGTTGACTCCCTATTTCTTAAGTCTACATTTGCTAATTCCCTTCTCACCGTGTGGGGTAAGTTAGGCAACTTAACTCCTAGGGGCGCTCTTCTACGTCCGTTTGAATGGGATTTGTTACCTCTATGCTCGGAATCAGTAGTAGTACCTTCATCTGAGGAGGTAAATCCATATCTTCTGGGAGTAGATCGACTCAGTAGTTGCATCTGAGTGGCTGCCCTTTTTTTACTTAAGTAGTCTTGTCTCGCCTGAATGCTCTCTAACTTTAGATGTACCTTTGCTTCAGCTGCTCTCCTTTCAGCTTCTACTGTGGCAGCTTTACGTTCTACTTCTGCCGCTGCCGCCTTTCGGTCAACTTCCGCAGCTGCCGCTGCCACTGCCGCTGCTGCTTTTCGATTAACTTCCGCCGCAGCCGCTGCCACTTTTCTATCAATTTCTGCCGCTGCAGCTTTTAATTCGGCCTCAGCGGTTGCAGCTTTTTTCCGGTCTTCTATTAATCCTTTCTTTATTTGTTCCTCTTTGTCCATCTCGATGAGAATGCTTTCATCAAATTTAGCCTTCTCCGTCGCTAACATCTCTGCATCTAAGGAGTCCAAAATGAATTTGGCAGCTTCACTATTTGGGTGAAGTCCAGCTAGGCGTCTCCTTAGCTCGTTGTCACCTATAAATCGTTGATAATCCGACAGATAGATGTCAATAGCGTCCTTCTTCTGAGGTTTTTCGGATACCTCCTCGCTTTCTACATGGGAGAAGATTGCATCTGTTGATTCTCCGTAGGCTAGTCTTTCCGTTAATTGAGCCTTCCATTGGGTTGCTCCCTGGACTTTAACATTCACTCGTTGGAACCAAGTTCTTACTGCCACCTGCAGTGATGTATCTTGACTTCTCTTCAGGGCCTCTTCAAAAGCTGAAAGGATTAATCTGACCCTTAATATCTGTTGTCTCACTTGGTAAAGCAGTTCTCCCTGCTCTTGAGGTTCCTGTTGTCGTTGGAATAACTGTGCTTCTATTCGTCCCAAGGAGTTGAAGAATCCCTGGACATATTCGGCTGCTGACCTCTTCCATACAGCGGGATCTTAGGTGTCTCTAACTACGCCCATTTGATATAAGTCTTCCCAGGCAGCTTCCGATAAGTTAAACGGGAGTCCGGGTCCGGGGAAGTTCCATTGAGTCTCCACAATAGACCTTAATTCTTCCAGCGGGCATCCGGCGTAACTGTCCCTGGTCGATCTCTTATTTCTCATCCAGTCTGCTTGATGTTCTTCTACGGCTATAAGCACTCTAGTGAGCATTGCCTCAGGAAGAATCAATAATGGGTCAGGGTAAACCCTTCTTCCATCTTTGATCCGATCTCGGGCGTTAACTCTTCGGTGTCGGAACTAGAGTTACTGCTTAGTTGAGAAATAACTTCTCGGTTCGGGTGCTGTTGCTGTTTTACAGCCATTGCTTGGTCTCACTTAACTTGAGCCCTAGCGCCTATAATAGACCTATGGTGCTTCACTAACCTAGGGTCCGACACAACTACTGTAGGGATGGCTTTTCTTACAGTAGGAGGGGACTTAGACTTTGGTCGGGGCCTTTCTGTACTTTGATCTGGGTCACAGATCGTCTGTTCCAAGAGACTATCTGACATTATTTGTTTTGTGTCAGACATAATTTGTTTACAGTTGAATGCCTATCACAATAATAACAATTAAAGTAAGTCTAGGGGAAATCAGTATTAACTGTCAGTCTCGTAGTTACCAATATTGTTACTCAATGTAACGTGGTATATATCGAGAGTTAGAATACCGGTATACACCTATAGTATATATAACAGTATTACTACAAATTAGGATAGTCACAGAATGCCGGTATATAAGTTTAGCCTAAGTTATACAAATATATAATAAGCTTACTGTAAACACCGATAATGTCAATAATTGAACAATAACTGATATTAAGACCTAATTGATATATAACAGGCCTATTAATTTATAAATCTGATTGAGTTAATTTATAAATATATATATATATACACCCATGATGGGTTTGTCAATATTTGAAATAAAAGTTATTTTTTCTGAGTAAGAAGTCACTACACAGAGGTTGGACGCTCTCAGTGGAGTGCTACTTGTTAGACACTAAATACTGATAGTTCTAGTTAACTAAGTTACATATCACTACGTAATAGGTTTGAGATTACACAATCTCTAAATAAACAATAAACAAGTTACACGTACAATTTTTAGGGTAATTTAACAAGAATTTTACGAACCAGACTAACAAGGAGTTAGAATTTCTGGTTCTTACAGACTGACAGGGAATTATGGAATTTTGAAACCAATAAAGTAGTATTCAGTACGTTGTGCTGTCCAGATAAGGAAATGCCACCATCTGATGGCTTATAGTCTACACTATAAGCACTACGTACCCGGAGTGTCCTATACCTAGAGATTAATTATCGAAGCCTATAGCTAACGGACCTATTAACCATGTTACAACACAAATATACTGCGTACGCACTAAATTACTTTCAGGAAAGCACTGTACTCTATTCCCTAGATTAGGTACTAGCACTTATACAACATATAACTTGCAGTTAAATATACGTGAACAGCCAAAAGAACCACGGTATCTGCTGGAGTGACTGGAGTACTAAATCACCAGTCTGTCCTACGCCAAGCAGTCCTGAAGTAGTACCGGGGTTAATTTAACTATAACGGTATGCATAACAAGCATAATTACTGTAAGGAATAAACTTGGGGACATGAATGTTGTAAATTACTTGCATAAACTCTGAATAATAAATATTACGCTACCCGTACAGACTATTCAAATAAAACACAGACCAAATGCTGGCAGACCACCGTCAAGCCTAAATAAACCACAGTTATTATGCAGTCTCCGAAATGATTAGTTAGTAAGCGTTCTAGACTACGTAGTACGACTTATTCTTTCGTGGAGGATTTACCTTACAGCACTGGATGCCTCCACTTCCTAACTAGCACTTTATCGGACCAAGCACCCTACCTACACTGTAATTGCCTCAGACCTAACAACAGTCAGACAACAATCCGGCCTACAAGTTACTTTTACAATCTGAGCAGGCTTATACACGCTTCTGCTCAATATTACACTTACAGAATAGATAAGCCAACAGAAATAAGTAAAATCTCTAATAAAAAACCAGGGCTGCAGTCCCCGATTAAATATTAGGACCTACCGGTATCTAATTATCACAATCGAAGTAATACTGCTGTAAGTACCGGTTCGGGTCAACTAGGCCTACAGTTTACCGTCCGACCGGTACGTTTGGGTTTTATTGCCTACTGAGCAATAAAAGAAACAAAATCTATTAATGTTCGCGCTTTTAGACCTTTAACAGTTTAACCTGCTAATTTAAGTGTCTCTTTCTTGTAATCGACTATTGCCCTTGCTAATTAACATCTGTTGAAACGAGTCTAGTGCGCGGCGTGTGACCCACTGTGTGGGAGACTGGATTCGGGTCTAGAGAAAGTTATTGCAGTGTAGGCTACTTTGTATCATTCGATTGATCGCTACTATATAATCGCTGACAACTATATTTACTTTCGGGGAAATATCCACAGTTCCTTTGCTGCTTTGGGACGTGGCGCTTTAAGCATCAAACAGAGTTATGACTTACACTAATCACAACTGGAGGCTATAGTGTATCGCAAACAGCGCATTCTTTAGGAATGCTTTATTAACCTTCACACGACTTCACACTAATTCACACTTGCCACTGATTTGCCGACTGTCACTGATTTTGATCATATATAAGGAGGATTGCAACTGACATACGCAGGGATTATGAAATAGCATTTAATTCCTACAAAAACCACTATAATTTGAGTCGCAATTGCTACTGGTACACCCTTCTGCTTACCTCAGTAATCAATAAAGTTGAGGGGTTTACGATTATTTATCAGTATTCTCCAAATATAACATCCATTAATTTAAACAGCAATTAACAACAATATAAAAACAGTATTAAAGCAGTGCGGTGAAAAGAGTCAGTAAGCGTTGTAAGTTTGTGCAGTGTTATGATGTGAAACAAGTTAATAGATTTGCGTTCTTATGACTCTAGCCATCTGATGTTCTGGGCAAAGTCTGAAACATTAGAACTTCTGACTGAATCGAGAATGAATTAGGATTCTCGGAAAAAAGGTGGCGCATGCGCCATTTTCCATAGGCCGCTATGAACGGGGCCGGGGAGATTGTACTGATTGGCTGAAATATGTCAAATAAAGAAATTTCCACACACAAAGAAACAGCTGGCAGATTTCGTCATCTCAGTCCTGTAATTCCTGACAGATGCGTAGCTGAACAATTCTAAGCCCTTTTTAGAGTGTTTAGCGCATTGCGTAAAATGACTTGTTATGTCCGCAAAAGCTTTTACAATAAACGAAATTAAATAGTACGGGTTGCAGTTCCTTTTTAGGGAATAATCAGCCCTAAAACTTCTTCCTACTTCGGTCGCTTCTCCCCTAGAGAGGGATTCATTTTGATTGTATCGAAAGTTCCCCCATATTCTGCCTGAAGTTTTTTTCTCAGAAATAACAAATTTGGCGTTTGGGATGTTTTAAAAATGAGGCGTTGAAATATGCCGCCATTTCAATCTCGAAATACAAAAATAATAAAATGTTGTGCAAAATCACCAACCCAACACGCCACCCTATTCATATATAGTTTAAATGAAATGATGCACATAATATTAGATTACACAGCTCAATGAAGTGTAAAATGGTGCCCTATATATATCTGTGATGCGATACAAGTGGAGCGAAACTAACCAATTACATTCTAATTGTATATTCATAAGAAGAGTTCCCCTCCGAAAGGTACCATTATGTGTAATATGGGGTATATTATGTGTGAGACAAAGACATCATGTGTGAGAGAATTGAAGATAAGATCACGTGAGAAAATGGAAAGATGAAATCATGTGTGAGGAATGGGAAAATATAACCATGAGCGAGACATGACCTACTATAGTAGGTCATGATCGAGAGAATGGAAAGATGAAATCATGTGTGAGGAATGGGAAGATATAACCATGAGCGAGAGAATGGAAAGATGGAATCATGTGTGAGGAATGGGAAGATATAACCATGAGCGAGAGAATGGAAAGATGGAATCACGTACGAGAGAATGGGAACATGTGCGATGTAATGAATGGGAAGAAGGGATCATGTGTGACGGGATGGGAAGATGTGATCATGTGTGGGGGAATGGGATCATGTGTGACAGGATGGGAAGATGTGATCATGTGTGATGGAATGGGATGGTAGGATCATGTATGAGGTAATAGGAACATGAATAATGTAATGGGGAGAAGGGATCATCTGTGTGGGGTTGGAGAGATGAGAATGTTATGGAGTGGGAAGATGGGATCATGAGAGAGGTAATGAGATCATGGGATCATAAGTGATGGAATGGAAAGATGAGATCCTAATATATAAGAGAGATGTTCTGCAACAAATTTACTCAAATAAATTCCACTTACCACGCGTGTGGCAGAATTTCCAAATTCCAGTATGTAGTGCCTTTCCAAAATCCACAGTCCTTTCACCAAAGTACATATGAAATAACTCTTCAACGATTAACCAATGATCTGTTGATATGCCAATAATATAACAAGTACAAGCAAATACCATAACGAAAGTTTGTGTAACATAAATATATCTTTTAATTGTTTTATTACCAGAAATTGGTTGTAGTCGCAGTGTATTCGTCATTTTAAACATAATAATAATACTTCTTTGCTGAAATGGAATATCAATGGAGTTCTACATATTATTGGGGGTATGGGCGGCATATATAGCCGCTTTATATGGGCGAATTCACTCCACAAGTGCGAGATCATTTGATAACAGGTGGGGTAGCCAATTAAATTCAAGATAACCACGGACTAAGTGTTCCTTTATCGGTACCAGAAATGTTGCCTAACTACTGTAAGAACTGGAACTAAAGATATTTGCTACAAACATTTTCTCTCACCACGTTGTTGACTGTTGTTAGGAATGTTAAGGGGGGGGGGGGGGGGGGGGGGGGGGGGGTCACCTATTTTATAGGCAAAAAAAAATAAAAAACTTTCGGGTTCGATTTTTGTGCATAATTTAATGGCAAATCCGAATATGTAAGTTGTTGCCTTTCATCATGTTTGCTTTTAGAGATATGATGATTTTACTTTGGCATGTTTTCATGTTAATCAAATAAATATTATGTTTCAGTAAAAGTGTGTTTCATGAAAGATAGAGACATTCTAGATTTTGCCAAACATGAAAACTAACATCGGAAATGAAATCACCGACCTGGATAACCGAGGTAGCGAAAATTCCAGCTGAGTGATTCCTTGCAAACAGTCATAAATAATATTACTATTTTAATTAAATACATATTGATAGTCAGGTAGAGACCGACAATTTTGCGCGGGAAGGTTTAAATTTTATATGCATTTCACTCGGAATTAATATTTATCGTTTTTTGATCCACTCAAAAAGCTACTCCGACGCTACTCAGTCAATGGTCTTGACATATTGAACAATGAAACTTCCAGACATAATTTTGAAATTTTGAGGTTTGAGTTGTGTTTGAATTTGAAAAAATAATATTTGATGTTTGATGTTTTGGTTAAAATTACACTTCCGATAAAAATGTCAAAATGATGTAGCATTTAGACTGAAAATCATAAAAAATTGTATCTTTAAATTCATATTAAGAACTAACTAATAACATGCCAGCATGGGTATGTACAATTTCAATGCACATATACAAACAAAACTCTATAACTCCGCCCAAAACTGGAGGTTTATCCAAAAGGTAACCCCCTTACTATGGGCTGTCGCCGGGTTGACTCTAAATGGTTGCTCAGACAGTCACTAAATGATCGTAGGGTAGAACATTCGCGGTATACAAGTTGATACAAGGGGGGGTCGCGGTCGTCTGAGGGCAGTATGGACAAAAATAAATAAATAAAGTAATTAATAAACGGCACATCTACCGGTTACGAGAACCTTTCTAAGTCCTTATTCTCCATTTCACATCCTCAAACCGGCCAGTCAACTGTGGGTTAGACTAAAAACATCTGATATTTTTATTGTTATAGGGTTGCTTTGCGAGTTAGGCCTACTTACTTTACATACTTGTTGTTTAAAATGTTGTTTTAAAG
>JAUCBJ010003816.1:0-28693 GCA_032718475.1 Nemertoderma westbladi
CCGCCCTTTTAAAATCCTGGCTACGGGCCTGCATATACATAAAAAATGTGTGTAAAAATATGTTAATACTTTGCTGTACTTTGCTGTTTGTTTACCACTATCGCTGTAGGTGTAGACCCATGGTGAACACTCAGTAGTTCAGACACTCATTACTTCAGACACTCCGTAGTTCAGACACTCAGTAGTTCCGGTATTCAGCAGTTCAGTCTTTCAGTAGTTCTGGTATTCAGCAGTTCAGTCTTTCAGTAGTTCTGGCTCTCAGTATTTTAGATACTCAGAATTTCAGACACACAGTCGTTCAGAAACTCAGTAGTTTAGCCACTCATTAGTTTTGCCACTCAGTAGTTTAGCCACTCAGTAGTTTAGCCACTCAGTAGTTTAGACACTCAGTAGTTTAGCCACTCAGTAGTTTAGACACTCAGTAGTTTAGCCACTCAGTAGTTTAGCCACTCAGTAGTTTAGCCACTCAGTAGTTTAGACACTCAGTAGTTTAGCCACTCAGTAGTTTAGCCACTCAGTAGTTTAGCCACTTAGTAGTTTAGCCACTCAGTAGTTTAGCCACTCAGTAGTTTCGCCACTCAGTAGTTTAGCCACTCAGTAGTTTAGCCACTCAGTAGTTTAGACACTCAGTAGTTTAGCCACTCAGTAGTTTAGCCACTCAGTAGTTTAGCCACTCAGTAGTTTAGACACTCAGTAGTTTAGCCACTCAGTAGTTTAGCCACTCAGTAGTTTAGCCACTCAGTAGTTTAGCCACTCAGTAGTTTAGCCACTCAGTAGTTTAGCCACTCAGTAGTTTAGACACTCAGTAGTTTAGACACTCAGTAGTTTAGCCACTCAGTAGTTTAGCCATTCAGTAGTTTAGCCACTCAGTAGTTTAACCACTCAGTAGTTTAGCCACTCAGTAGTTTAGCCACTCAGTAGTTCAGACACTCAGTAGTTTAACCACTCAGTAGTTTAACCACTCAGTAGGTTAGCCACTCAGTAGTTTAGCCACTCAGTAGTTCAGACACTCAGTAGTTTAGCCACTCAGTAGTTTAGCCACTCAGTAGTTAAGCCACTCAGTAGTTTAGCTACTCAGTAGTTTAGCTACTCAGTAGTGTAGCTACTCAGTAGTTTAGCCACTCAGTAGTTTAACCACTCAGTAGTTTAGCCACTCAGTAGTTTAGCCACTCAGTAGTTCAGACACTCAGTAGTTTAACCACTCAGTAGTTTAACCACTCAGTAGGTTAGCCACTCAGTAGTTTAGCCACTCAGTAGTTCAGACACTCAGTAGTTTAGCCACTCAGTAGTTTAGCCACTCAGTAGTTAAGCCACTCAGTAGTTTAGCTACTCAGTAGTTTAGCTACTCAGTAGTGTAGCTACTCAGTAGTTTAGCCACTCAGTAGTTTAACCACTCAGTAGTTTAGCCACTCAGTAGTTTAGCCACTCAGTAGTTTAGACACTCAGTAATTTAGCCACTCAGTAGTTTAACCACTCAGTAGGTTAGCCACTCAGTAGTTTAGCCACTCAGTAGTTTAGCCACTCAGTAGTTTAGCCACTCAGTAGTTTAGCCTAGCCACTCAGTAGTTTAGCCACTCAGTAGTTTAGCCACTCAGTAGTTTAGCCACTCAGTAGTTTAGCCACTCGGTAGTTCAGACACTCAGTAGTTTAGCCACTCAGTAGTTTAGCCACTCAGTAGTTTAACCACTCAGTAGGTTAGCCACTCAGTAGTTTAGCCACTCAGTAGTTTATCCACTCAGTAGTTTAGCCACTCAGTAGTTTAGCCACTCAGTAGTTTAGCCACTCAGTAGTTCAGACACTCAGTAGTTTAACCACTCAGTAGTTTAGCCACTCAGTAGTTTAGCCACTCAGTAGTTTTGCCACTCAGTAGTTCAGACACTCAGTAGTTTAGCCACTCAGTAGTTTAGCCACTCAGTAGTTTAACCACTCAGTAGGTTAGCCACTCAGTAGTTTATCCACTCAGTAGTTAAGCCACTCAGTAGTTTAGCCAGTCAGTAGGTTAGCCACTCAGTAGTTTAGCCACTCAGTAGTTTAGACACTCAGTAGTTTAGCCAGTCAGTAGTTTAGCCACTCAGTAGTTTAGCCACTCAGTAGATTAGCCACTCAGTAGTTTAGCCACTCAGTAGTTTAACCACTCAGTAGGTTAGCCACTCAGTAGTTTAGCCACTCAGTAGTTTAGCCACTCAGTAGTTTAGCCACTCAGTAGTTTAGCCACTCAGTAGTTTAGCCACTCAGTAGTTTAGCTACTCAGTAGTTTAGCCACTCAGTAGTTTAGACACTCAGTAGTTCAAACACTCAGTAGTTTAACCACTCAGTAGTTTAGCCACTCAGTAGTTTAACCACTCAGTAGTTTAGCCACTCAGTAGTTTAGCCACTCAGTAGTTTAGCCACTCAGTAGTTTAACCACTCAGTAGTTTAGCCACTCAGTAGTTTAGCCACTCAGTAGTATAGCCACTCAGTAGTTTAACCACTCAGTAGGTTAGCCACTCAGTAGTTTAACCACTCAGTAGTATAGCCACTCAGTAGTTTAGCCACTCAGTAGTTTAACCACTCAGTAGTTTAGCCACTCAGTAGTTTAGCCACTCAGTAGGTTAGCCACTCAGTAGTTTAGCCACTCAGTAGTTTAGACACTCAGTAGTTTAGCCAGTCAGTAGTTTAGCCACTCAGTAGTTTAGCCACTCAGTAGATTAGCCACTCAGTAGTTTAGCCACTCAGTAGTTTAACCACTCAGTAGGTTAGCCACTCAGTAGTTTAGCCACTCAGTAGTTTAGCCACTCAGTAGTTTAGCCACTCAGTAGTTTAGCCACTCAGTAGTTTAGCCACTCAGTAGTTTAGCTACTCAGTAGTTTAGCCACTCAGTAGTTTAGACACTCAGTAGTTTAGCCAGTCAGTAGTTTCGCCACTCAGTAGTTTAGCCACTCAGTAGATTAGCCACTCAGTAGTTTAGCCACTCAGTAGTTTAACCACTCAGTAGGTTAGCCACTCAGTAGTTTAGCCACTCAGTAGTTTAGCCACTCAGTAGTTTAGCCACTCAGTAGTTTAGCCACTCAGTAGTTTAGCTACTCAGTAGTTTAGCCACTCAGTAGTTTAGACACTCAGTAGTTCAGACACTCAGTAGTTTAGCCACTCAGTAGTTTAGCCACTCAGTAGTTTAGCCACTCAGTAGTTTAACCACTCAGTAGGTTAGCCACTCAGTAGTTTATCCACTCAGTAGTTTAGCCACTCAGTAGTTTAGCCAGTCAGTAGGTTAGCCACTCAATAGTTTAGCCACTCAGTAGTTTAGACACTCAGTAGTTTAGCCAGTCAGTAGTTTAGCCACTCAGTAGTTTAGCCACTCAGTAGATTAGCCACTCAGTAGTTTAGCCACTCAGTAGTTTAACCACTCAGTAGGTTAGCCACTCAGTAGTTTAGCCACTCAGTAGTTTAGCCACTCAGTAGTTTAGCCACTCAGTAGTTTAGCCACTCAGTAGTTTAGCTACTCAGTAGTTTAGCCACTCAGTAGTTTAGACACTCAGTAGTTCAGACACTCAGTAGTTTAGCCACTCAGTAGTTTAGCCACTCAGTAGTTTAACCACTCAGTAGGTTAGCCACTCAGTAGTTTAGCCACTCAGTAGTTTAGCCACTCAGTAGTTTAACCACTCAGTAGTATAGCCACTCAGTAGTTTAGCCACTCAGTAGTTTAGCCACTCAGTAGTTTAGACGCTCAGTAGTTTAGCCACTCAGTAGTTTAGCCACTCAGTAGTTTATCCACTCGGTAGTTCAGACACTCAGTAGTTTAGCCACTCAGTAGTTTAGCCACTCAGTAGTTTAACCACTTAGTTGGTTAGCCACTCAGTAGTTTAGCCACTCAGTAGTTTAACCACTCAGTAGTTTAGCCACTCATTAGTTCAGATACTCAGTAGTTTAGCCACTCAGTAGTTTAGCCACTCAGTAGTTCATACACTCAGTAGTTTAGCCACTCAGTAGTTTAGCCACTCAGTAGTTTAACCACTCAGTAGGTTAGCCACTCAGTAGTTTAGCCACTCAGTAGTTGAGCCACTCAGTAGTTTAGCCACTCAGTAGTTTAGCCACTCAGTAGTTTAGCCACTCAGTAGTTTAGCCACTCAGTAGTTTAGCCACTCAGTAGTTTAACCACTCAGTAGGTTATCCACTCTGTAGTTTAGCCACTCAGTAGTTTAGCCACTCAGTAGTTCAGACACTCAGTAGTTTAGCCACTCAGTAGTTTAGCCACTCAGTAGTTTAGCCACTCAGTAGTTTAGCCACTCAGTAGTTTAGCCACTCAGTAGTTTAGCCAAACAGTAGTTTAACCACTCAGTAGTTTAGCCACTCAGTAGTTTAGCCACTCAGTAGTTTAGCCACTCAGTAGTTTAGACTCTCAGTAGTTTAGCCACTCAGTAGTTTAGCCACTCAGTAGTTTAGCCACTCAGTAGTTCAGACACTCAGTAGTTTAACCACTCAGTAGTTTAGCCACTCAGTAGTTCAGACACTCCGTAGTTTAGCCAATCAGTAGTTTAGCCACTCAGTAGTTTAACCTCTCAGTAGGTTAGCCACTCAGTAGTTTAGCCACTCAGTAGTTTAGCCACTCAGTAGTTTAGCCACTCAGTAGTTTAGCCGCTCAGTAGTTTAACCACTCAGTAGGTTAGCCACTCAGTAGTTTAGCTACTCAGTAGTTTAGCTACTCAGTAGTTTAGCCACTCAGTAGTTTAGCCACTCAGTAGTTTAGCCACACAGTAGTTTAACCACTCAGTAGTTTAGCCACTCAGTAGTTTAGCCACTCAGTAGTTTAGCCACTCAGTAGTTCAGACACTCAGTAGTTTAACCACTCAGTAGTTTAGCCACTCAGTAGTTTAGCCACTCAGTAGTTTAACCACTCAGTAGGTTAGCCACTCAGTAGTTTAGCTACTCAGTAGTTTAGCTACTCAGTAGTTTAGCCACTCAGTAGTTTAGCCACTCAGTAGTTTAGCCACACAGTAGTTTAACCACTCAGTAGTTTAGCCACTCAGTAGTTTAGCCACTCAGTAGTTTAGCCACTCAGTAGTTTAGACTCTCAGTAGTTTAGCCACTCAGTAGTTTAGCCACTCAGTAGTTTAGCCACTCAGTAGTTCAGACACTCAGTAGTTTAACCACTCAGTAGTTTAGCCACTCAGTAGTTCAGACACTCAGTAGTTTAGCCAATCAGTAGTTTAGCCACTCAGTAGTTTAACCTCTCAGTAGGTTAGCCACTCAGTAGTTTAGCCACTCAGTAGTTTAGCCACTCAGTAGTTTAGCCACTCAGTAGTTTAGCCACTCAGTAGTTTAGCCACTCAGTAGTTTAGCCACTCAGTAGTTTAGCCACTCAGTAGTTTAGCCACTCAGTAGTTTAGCCACTCAGTAGTTTAGCCACTCAGTAGTTTAGACACTCAGTAGTTTAGACACTCAGTAGTTTAGCCACTCAGTAGTTTAGCCATTCAGTAGTTTAGCCACTCAGTAGTTTAACCACTCAGTAGTTTAGCCACTCAGTAGTTTAGCCACTCAGTAGTTCAGACACTCAGTAGTTTAACCACTCAGTAGTTTAACCACTCAGTAGGTTAGCCACTCAGTAGTTTAGCCACTCAGTAGTTCAGACACTCAGTAGTTTAGCCACTCAGTAGTTTAGCCACTCAGTAGTTAAGCCACTCAGTAGTTTAGCTACTCAGTAGTTTAGCTACTCAGTAGTGTAGCTACTCAGTAGTTTAGCCACTCAGTAGTTTAACCACTCAGTAGTTTAGCCACTCAGTAGTTTAGCCACTCAGTAGTTCAGACACTCAGTAGTTTAACCACTCAGTAGTTTAACCACTCAGTAGGTTAGCCACTCAGTAGTTTAGCCACTCAGTAGTTCAGACACTCAGTAGTTTAGCCACTCAGTAGTTTAGCCACTCAGTAGTTAAGCCACTCAGTAGTTTAGCTACTCAGTAGTTTAGCTACTCAGTAGTGTAGCTACTCAGTAGTTTAGCCACTCAGTAGTTTAACCACTCAGTAGTTTAGCCACTCAGTAGTTTAGCCACTCAGTAGTTTAGACACTCAGTAATTTAGCCACTCAGTAGTTTAACCACTCAGTAGGTTAGCCACTCAGTAGTTTAGCCACTCAGTAGTTTAGCCACTCAGTAGTTTAGCCACTCAGTAGTTTAGCCTAGCCACTCAGTAGTTTAGCCACTCAGTAGTTTAGCCACTCAGTAGTTTAGCCACTCAGTAGTTTAGCCACTCGGTAGTTCAGACACTCAGTAGTTTAGCCACTCAGTAGTTTAGCCACTCAGTAGTTTAACCACTCAGTAGGTTAGCCACTCAGTAGTTTAGCCACTCAGTAGTTTATCCACTCAGTAGTTTAGCCACTCAGTAGTTTAGCCACTCAGTAGTTTAGCCACTCAGTAGTTCAGACACTCAGTAGTTTAACCACTCAGTAGTTTAGCCACTCAGTAGTTTAGCCACTCAGTAGTTTTGCCACTCAGTAGTTCAGACACTCAGTAGTTTAGCCACTCAGTAGTTTAGCCACTCAGTAGTTTAACCACTCAGTAGGTTAGCCACTCAGTAGTTTATCCACTCAGTAGTTAAGCCACTCAGTAGTTTAGCCAGTCAGTAGGTTAGCCACTCAGTAGTTTAGCCACTCAGTAGTTTAGACACTCAGTAGTTTAGCCAGTCAGTAGTTTAGCCACTCAGTAGTTTAGCCACTCAGTAGATTAGCCACTCAGTAGTTTAGCCACTCAGTAGTTTAACCACTCAGTAGGTTAGCCACTCAGTAGTTTAGCCACTCAGTAGTTTAGCCACTCAGTAGTTTAGCCACTCAGTAGTTTAGCCACTCAGTAGTTTAGCCACTCAGTAGTTTAGCTACTCAGTAGTTTAGCCACTCAGTAGTTTAGACACTCAGTAGTTCAAACACTCAGTAGTTTAACCACTCAGTAGTTTAGCCACTCAGTAGTTTAACCACTCAGTAGTTTAGCCACTCAGTAGTTTAGCCACTCAGTAGTTTAGCCACTCAGTAGTTTAACCACTCAGTAGTTTAGCCACTCAGTAGTTTAGCCACTCAGTAGTATAGCCACTCAGTAGTTTAACCACTCAGTAGGTTAGCCACTCAGTAGTTTAACCACTCAGTAGTATAGCCACTCAGTAGTTTAGCCACTCAGTAGTTTAACCACTCAGTAGTTTAGCCACTCAGTAGTTTAGCCACTCAGTAGGTTAGCCACTCAGTAGTTTAGCCACTCAGTAGTTTAGACACTCAGTAGTTTAGCCAGTCAGTAGTTTAGCCACTCAGTAGTTTAGCCACTCAGTAGATTAGCCACTCAGTAGTTTAGCCACTCAGTAGTTTAACCACTCAGTAGGTTAGCCACTCAGTAGTTTAGCCACTCAGTAGTTTAGCCACTCAGTAGTTTAGCCACTCAGTAGTTTAGCCACTCAGTAGTTTAGCCACTCAGTAGTTTAGCTACTCAGTAGTTTAGCCACTCAGTAGTTTAGACACTCAGTAGTTTAGCCAGTCAGTAGTTTCGCCACTCAGTAGTTTAGCCACTCAGTAGATTAGCCACTCAGTAGTTTAGCCACTCAGTAGTTTAACCACTCAGTAGGTTAGCCACTCAGTAGTTTAGCCACTCAGTAGTTTAGCCACTCAGTAGTTTAGCCACTCAGTAGTTTAGCCACTCAGTAGTTTAGCTACTCAGTAGTTTAGCCACTCAGTAGTTTAGACACTCAGTAGTTCAGACACTCAGTAGTTTAGCCACTCAGTAGTTTAGCCACTCAGTAGTTTAACCACTCAGTAGGTTAGCCACTCAGTAGTTTAGCCACTCAGTAGTTTAGCCACTCAGTAGTTTAACCACTCAGTAGTATAGCCACTCAGTAGTTTAGCCACTCAGTAGTTTAGCCACTCAGTAGTTTAGACGCTCAGTAGTTTAGCCACTCAGTAGTTTAGCCACTCAGTAGTTTAGCCACTCAGTAGTTTAGCCACTCAGTAGTTTAGCCACTCAGTATTTTAGCCACTCAGTAGTTTAGCCACTCAGTAGTTTAACCACTCAGTAGGTTAGCCACTCAGTAGTTTATCCACTCAGTAGTTTAGCCACTCAGTAGTTTAGCCAGTCAGTAGGTTAGCCACTCAATAGTTTAGCCACTCAGTAGTTTAGACACTCAGTAGTTTAGCCAGTCAGTAGTTTAGCCACTCAGTAGTTTAGCCACTCAGTAGATTAGCCACTCAGTAGTTTAGCCACTCAGTAGTTTAACCACTCAGTAGGTTAGCCACTCAGTAGTTTAGCCACTCAGTAGTTTAGCCACTCAGTAGTTTAGCCACTCAGTAGTTTAGCCACTCAGTAGTTTAGCTACTCAGTAGTTTAGCCACTCAGTAGTTTAGACACTCAGTAGTTCAGACACTCAGTAGTTTAGCCACTCAGTAGTTTAGCCACTCAGTAGTTTAACCACTCAGTAGGTTAGCCACTCAGTAGTTTAGCCACTCAGTAGTTTAGCCACTCAGTAGTTTAACCACTCAGTAGTATAGCCACTCAGTAGTTTAGCCACTCAGTAGTTTAGCCACTCAGTAGTTTAGACGCTCAGTAGTTTAGCCACTCAGTAGTTTAGCCACTCAGTAGTTTATCCACTCGGTAGTTCAGACACTCAGTAGTTTAGCCACTCAGTAGTTTAGCCACTCAGTAGTTTAACCACTTAGTTGGTTAGCCACTCAGTAGTTTAGCCACTCAGTAGTTTAACCACTCAGTAGTTTAGCCACTCATTAGTTCAGATACTCAGTAGTTTAGCCACTCAGTAGTTTAGCCACTCAGTAGTTCATACACTCAGTAGTTTAGCCACTCAGTAGTTTAGCCACTCAGTAGTTTAACCACTCAGTAGGTTAGCCACTCAGTAGTTTAGCCACTCAGTAGTTGAGCCACTCAGTAGTTTAGCCACTCAGTAGTTTAGCCACTCAGTAGTTTAGCCACTCAGTAGTTTAGCCACTCAGTAGTTTAACCACTCAGTAGGTTATCCACTCTGTAGTTTAGCCACTCAGTAGTTTAGCCACTCAGTAGTTCAGACACTCAGTAGTTTAGCCACTCAGTAGTTTAGCCACTCAGTAGTTTAGCCACTCAGTAGTTTAGCCACTCAGTAGTTTAGCCACTCAGTAGTTTAGCCAAACAGTAGTTTAACCACTCAGTAGTTTAGCCACTCAGTAGTTTAGCCACTCAGTAGTTTAGCCACTCAGTAGTTTAGACTCTCAGTAGTTTAGCCACTCAGTAGTTTAGCCACTCAGTAGTTTAGCCACTCAGTAGTTCAGACACTCAGTAGTTTAACCACTCAGTAGTTTAGCCACTCAGTAGTTCAGACACTCCGTAGTTTAGCCAATCAGTAGTTTAGCCACTCAGTAGTTTAACCTCTCAGTAGGTTAGCCACTCAGTAGTTTAGCCACTCAGTAGTTTAGCCACTCAGTAGTTTAGCCACTCAGTAGTTTAGCCGCTCAGTAGTTTAACCACTCAGTAGGTTAGCCACTCAGTAGTTTAGCTACTCAGTAGTTTAGCTACTCAGTAGTTTAGCCACTCAGTAGTTTAGCCACTCAGTAGTTTAGCCACACAGTAGTTTAACCACTCAGTAGTTTAGCCACTCAGTAGTTTAGCCACTCAGTAGTTTAGCCACTCAGTAGTTCAGACACTCAGTAGTTTAACCACTCAGTAGTTTAGCCACTCAGTAGTTTAGCCACTCAGTAGTTTAACCACTCAGTAGGTTAGCCACTCAGTAGTTTAGCTACTCAGTAGTTTAGCTACTCAGTAGTTTAGCCACTCAGTAGTTTAGCCACTCAGTAGTTTAGCCACACAGTAGTTTAACCACTCAGTAGTTTAGCCACTCAGTAGTTTAGCCACTCAGTAGTTTAGCCACTCAGTAGTTTAGACTCTCAGTTGTTTAGCCACTCAGTAGTTTAGCCACTCAGTAGTTTAGACACTCAGTAGTTCAAACACTCAGTAGTTTAACCACTCAGTAGTTTAGCCACTCAGTAGTTTAACCACTCAGTAGTTTAGCCACTCAGTAGTTTAGCCACTCAGTAGTTTAGCCACTCAGTAGTTTAACCACTCAGTAGTTTAGCCAGTCAGTAGTTTAGCCAGTCAGTAGTTTAGCCACTCAGTAGTTTAGCCACTCAGTAGATTAGCCACTCAGTAGTTTAGCCACTCAGTAGTTTAACCACTCAGTAGGTTAGCCACTCAGTAGTTTAGCCACTCAGTAGTTTAGCCACTCAGTAGTTTAGCCACTCAGTAGTTTAGCCACTCAGTAGTTTAGCCACTCAGTAGTTTAGCTACTCAGTAGTTTAGCCACTCAGTAGTTTAGACACTCAGTAGTTCAAACACTCAGTAGTTTAACCACTCAGTAGTTTAGCCACTCAGTAGTTTAACCACTCAGTAGTTTAGCCACTCAGTAGTTTAGCCACTCAGTAGTTTAGCCACTCAGTAGTTTAACCACTCAGTAGTTTAGCCACTCAGTAGTTTAGCCACTCAGTAGTATAGCCACTCAGTAGTTTAACCACTCAGTAGGTTAGCCACTCAGTAGTTTAACCACTCAGTAGTATAGCCACTCAGTAGTTTAGCCACTCAGTAGTTTAACCACTCAGTAGTTTAGCCACTCAGTAGTTTAGCCACTCAGTAGGTTAGCCACTCAGTAGTTTAGCCACTCAGTAGTTTAGACACTCAGTAGTTTAGCCAGTCAGTAGTTTAGCCACTCAGTAGTTTAGCCACTCAGTAGATTAGCCACTCAGTAGTTTAGCCACTCAGTAGTTTAACCACTCAGTAGGTTAGCCACTCAGTAGTTTAGCCACTCAGTAGTTTAGCCACTCAGTAGTTTAGCCACTCAGTAGTTTAGCCACTCAGTAGTTTAGCCACTCAGTAGTTTAGCTACTCAGTAGTTTAGCCACTCAGTAGTTTAGACACTCAGTAGTTTAGCCAGTCAGTAGTTTCGCCACTCAGTAGTTTAGCCACTCAGTAGATTAGCCACTCAGTAGTTTAGCCACTCAGTAGTTTAACCACTCAGTAGGTTAGCCACTCAGTAGTTTAGCCACTCAGTAGTTTAGCCACTCAGTAGTTTAGCCACTCAGTAGTTTAGCCACTCAGTAGTTTAGCTACTCAGTAGTTTAGCCACTCAGTAGTTTAGACACTCAGTAGTTCAGACACTCAGTAGTTTAGCCACTCAGTAGTTTAGCCACTCAGTAGTTTAACCACTCAGTAGGTTAGCCACTCAGTAGTTTAGCCACTCAGTAGTTTAGCCACTCAGTAGTTTAACCACTCAGTAGTATAGCCACTCAGTAGTTTAGCCACTCAGTAGTTTAGCCACTCAGTAGTTTAGACGCTCAGTAGTTTAGCCACTCAGTAGTTTAGCCACTCAGTAGTTTAGCCACTCAGTAGTTTAGCCACTCAGTAGTTTAGCCACTCAGTATTTTAGCCACTCAGTAGTTTAGCCACTCAGTAGTTTAACCACTCAGTAGGTTAGCCACTCAGTAGTTTATCCACTCAGTAGTTTAGCCACTCAGTAGTTTAGCCAGTCAGTAGGTTAGCCACTCAATAGTTTAGCCACTCAGTAGTTTAGACACTCAGTAGTTTAGCCAGTCAGTAGTTTAGCCACTCAGTAGTTTAGCCACTCAGTAGATTAGCCACTCAGTAGTTTAGCCACTCAGTAGTTTAACCACTCAGTAGGTTAGCCACTCAGTAGTTTAGCCACTCAGTAGTTTAGCCACTCAGTAGTTTAGCCACTCAGTAGTTTAGCCACTCAGTAGTTTAGCTACTCAGTAGTTTAGCCACTCAGTAGTTTAGACACTCAGTAGTTCAGACACTCAGTAGTTTAGCCACTCAGTAGTTTAGCCACTCAGTAGTTTAACCACTCAGTAGGTTAGCCACTCAGTAGTTTAGCCACTCAGTAGTTTAGCCACTCAGTAGTTTAACCACTCAGTAGTATAGCCACTCAGTAGTTTAGCCACTCAGTAGTTTAGCCACTCAGTAGTTTAGACGCTCAGTAGTTTAGCCACTCAGTAGTTTAGCCACTCAGTAGTTTATCCACTCGGTAGTTCAGACACTCAGTAGTTTAGCCACTCAGTAGTTTAGCCACTCAGTAGTTTAACCACTTAGTTGGTTAGCCACTCAGTAGTTTAGCCACTCAGTAGTTTAACCACTCAGTAGTTTAGCCACTCATTAGTTCAGATACTCAGTAGTTTAGCCACTCAGTAGTTTAGCCACTCAGTAGTTCATACACTCAGTAGTTTAGCCACTCAGTAGTTTAGCCACTCAGTAGTTTAACCACTCAGTAGGTTAGCCACTCAGTAGTTTAGCCACTCAGTAGTTGAGCCACTCAGTAGTTTAGCCACTCAGTAGTTTAGCCACTCAGTAGTTTAGCCACTCAGTAGTTTAGCCACTCAGTAGTTTAGCCACTCAGTAGTTTAACCACTCAGTAGGTTATCCACTCTGTAGTTTAGCCACTCAGTAGTTTAGCCACTCAGTAGTTCAGACACTCAGTAGTTTAGCCACTCAGTAGTTTAGCCACTCAGTAGTTTAGCCACTCAGTAGTTTAGCCACTCAGTAGTTTAGCCACTCAGTAGTTTAGCCAAACAGTAGTTTAACCACTCAGTAGTTTAGCCACTCAGTAGTTTAGCCACTCAGTAGTTTAGCCACTCAGTAGTTTAGACTCTCAGTAGTTTAGCCACTCAGTAGTTTAGCCACTCAGTAGTTTAGCCACTCAGTAGTTCAGACACTCAGTAGTTTAACCACTCAGTAGTTTAGCCACTCAGTAGTTCAGACACTCCGTAGTTTAGCCAATCAGTAGTTTAGCCACTCAGTAGTTTAACCTCTCAGTAGGTTAGCCACTCAGTAGTTTAGCCACTCAGTAGTTTAGCCACTCAGTAGTTTAGCCACTCAGTAGTTTAGCCGCTCAGTAGTTTAACCACTCAGTAGGTTAGCCACTCAGTAGTTTAGCTACTCAGTAGTTTAGCTACTCAGTAGTTTAGCCACTCAGTAGTTTAGCCACTCAGTAGTTTAGCCACACAGTAGTTTAACCACTCAGTAGTTTAGCCACTCAGTAGTTTAGCCACTCAGTAGTTTAGCCACTCAGTAGTTCAGACACTCAGTAGTTTAACCACTCAGTAGTTTAGCCACTCAGTAGTTTAGCCACTCAGTAGTTTAACCACTCAGTAGGTTAGCCACTCAGTAGTTTAGCTACTCAGTAGTTTAGCTACTCAGTAGTTTAGCCACTCAGTAGTTTAGCCACTCAGTAGTTTAGCCACACAGTAGTTTAACCACTCAGTAGTTTAGCCACTCAGTAGTTTAGCCACTCAGTAGTTTAGCCACTCAGTAGTTTAGACTCTCAGTTGTTTAGCCACTCAGTAGTTTAGCCACTCAGTAGTTTAGCCACTCAGTAGTTCAGACACTCAGTAGTTTAACCACTCAGTAGTTTAGCCACTCAGTAGTTCAGACACTCAGTAGTTTAGCCAATCAGTAGTTTAGCCACTCAGTAGTTTAACCTCTCAGTAGGTTAGCCACTCAGTAGTTTAGCCACTCAGTAGTTTAGCCACTCAGTAGTTTAGCCACTCAGTAGTTTAGCCACTCAGTAGTTTAACCACTCAGTAGGTTAGCCACTCAGTAGTTTAGCTACTCAGTAGTTTAGCTACTCAGTAGTTTAGCCACTCAGTAGTATAGCCACTCAGTAGTTTAGCCACTCAGTAGTTTAGCCACTCAGTAGTTTAGCCACTCAGTAGTTCAGACACTCAGTAGTTTAACCACTCAGTAGTTTAACCACTCAGTAGGTTAGCCACTCAGTAGTTTAGCCACTCAGTAGTTCAGACACTCAGTAGTTTAGCCACTCAGTAGTTTAGCCACTCAGTAGTTAAGCCACTCAGTAGTTTAGCTACTCAGTAGTTTAGCTACTCAGTAGTTTAGCTACTCAGTAGTTTAGCCACTCAGTAGTTTAGCCACTCAGTAGTTTAGACACTCAGTAGTTTAGCCAATCAGTAGTTTAGACACTCAGTAGTTTAGCCACTCAGTAGTTTAGCCACTCAGTAGTTTATCCACTCAGTAGTTCAGACACTCAGTAGTTTAGCCACTCAGTAGTTTAGCCACTCAGTAGTTTAACCACTTAGTTGGTTAGCCACTCAGTAGTTTAGCCACTCAGTAGTTTAACGACTCAGTAGTTTAGCCACTCAGTAGTTCAGACACTCAGTAGTTTAGCCACTCAGTAGTTTAGCCACTCAGTAGTTCAGACTCTCAGTAGTTTAGCCACTCAGTAGTTTAGCCACTCAGTAGTTCAGTCACTCAGTAGTTTAACCACTCAGTAGTTTAACCACTCAGTAGGTTAGCCACTCAGTAGTTTAGCCACTCAGTAGTTCAGACACTCAGTAGTTTAGCCACTCAGTAGTTTAGCCACTCAGTAGTTTATCCACTCAGTAGTTTAGCCACTCAGTAGTTTAGCCAGTCAGTAGATTAGCCACTCAGTAGTTTAGCCACTCAGTAGTTTAAACACTCAGTAGTTTAGCCACTCAGTAGTTTAGCCACTCAGTAGTTCAGACACTCAGTAGTTTAGCCACTCAGTAGTTTAGCTACTCAGTAGTTTAGCTACTCAGTAGTTTAGCTACTCAGTAGTGTAGCTACTCAGTAGTTTAGCCACTCAGTAGTTTAGCCACTCAGTAGTTTAGCCACTCAGTAGTTTAGCCACTCAGTAGTTTAGACACTCAGTAATTTAGCCACTCAGTAGTTTAACCACTCAGTAGGTTAGCCACTCAGTAGTTTAGCCACTCAGTAGTTTAGCCACTCAGTAGTTTAGCCTAGCCACTCAGTAGTTTAGCCACTCAGTAGTTTAACCACTCAGTAGTTTAGCCACTCAGTAGTTTAGCCACTCAGTAGGTTAGCCACTCAGTAGGTTAGCCACTCAGTAGTTTAGCCACTCAGTAGTTTAGCCACTCAGTAGTTTAGCCACTCAGTAGTTTAGCCACTCAGTAGTTCAGACACTCAGTAGTTTAACCACTCAGTAGTTTAGCCACTCAGTAGTTTAGCCACTCAGTAGTTTAGCCACTCAGTAGTTCAGACACTCAGTAGTTTAGCCACTCAGTAGTTTAGCCACTCAGTAGTTTAACCACTCAGTAGGTTAGCCACTCAGTAGTTTATCCACTCAGTAGTTTAGCCACTCAGTAGTTTAGCCAGTCAGTAGGTTAGCCACTCAGTAGTTTAGCCACTCAGTAGTTTAGACACTCAGTAGTTTAGCCAGTCAGTAGTTTAGCCACTCAGTAGTTTAGCCACTCAGTAGATTAGCCACTCAGTAGTTTAGCCACTCAGTAGTTTAGCCACTCAGTAGTTTAGCCACTCAGTAGTTTAGCCACTCAGTAGTTTAGCCACTCAGTAGTTTAGCTACTCAGTAGTTTAGCCACTCAGTAGTTTAGACACTCAGTAGTTCAGACACTCAGTAGTTTAGCCACTCAGTAGTTTAGCCACTCAGTAGTTTAACCACTCAGTAGGTTAGCCACTCAGTAGTTTAGCCACTCAGTAGTTTAGCCACTCAGTAGTTTAACCACTCAGTAGTATAGCCACTCAGTAGTTTAGCCACTCAGTAGTTTAGCCACTCAGTAGTTTAGACGCTCAGTAGTTTAGCCACTCAGTAGTTTAGCCACTCAGTAGTTTAGCCACTCAGTAGTTTAGCCACTCAGTAGTTTAACCACTCAGTAGGTTAGCCACTCAGTAGTTTAGCTACTCAGTAGTTTAGCTACTCAGTAGTTTAGCCACTCAGTAGTTTCACTCAGTAGTTCAGACACTCAGTAGTTTAACCACTCAGTAGTTTAACCACTCAGTAGGTTAGCCACTCAGTAGTTTAGCCACTCAGTAGTTCAGACACTCAGTAGTTTAGCCACTCAGTAGTTTAGCCACTCAGTAGTTAAGCCACTCAGTAGTTTAGCTACTCAGTAGTTTAGCTACTCAGTAGTTTAGCTACTCAGTAGTTTAGCCACTCAGTAGTTTAGCCACTCAGTAGTTTAGACACTCAGTAGTTTAGCCACTCAGTAGTTTAGACACTCAGTAGTTTAGCCACTCAGTAGTTTAGCCACTCAGTAGTTTATCCACTCAGTAGTTCAGACACTCAGTAGTTTAGCCACTCAGTAGTTTAGCCACTCAGTAGTTTAACCACTTAGTTGGTTAGCCACTCAGTAGTTTAGCCACTCAGTAGTTTAACGACTCAGTAGTTTAGCCACTCAGTAGTTCAGACACTCAGTAGTTTAGCCACTCAGTAGTTTAGCCACTCAGTAGTTCAGACACTCAGTAGTTTAGCCACTCAGTAGTTTAGCCACTCAGTAGTTCAGTCACTCAGTAGTTTAACCACTCAGTAGTTTAACCACTCAGTAGGTTAGCCACTCAGTAGTTTAGCCACTCAGTAGTTCAGACACTCAGTAGTTTAGCCACTCAGTAGTTTAGCCACTCAGTAGTTAAGCCACTCAGTAGTTTAGCTACTCAGTAGTTTAGCTACTCAGTAGTTTAGCTACTCAGTAGTGTAGCTACTCAGTAGTTTAGCCACTCAGTAGTTTAGCCACTCAGTAGTTTAGCCACTCAGTAGTTTAGCCACTCAGTAGTTTAGACACTCAGTAATTTAGCCACTCAGTAGTTTAACCACTCTGTAGGTTAGCCACTCAGTAGTTTAGCCACTCAGTAGTTTAGCCACTCAGTAGTTTAGCCTAGCCACTCAGTAGTTTAGCCACTCAGTAGTTTAACCACTCAGTAGTTTAGCCACTCAGTAGTTTAGCCACTCAGTAGGTTAGCCACTCAGTAGGTTAGCCACTCAGTAGTTTAGCCACTCAGTAGTTTAGCCACTCAGTAGTTTAGCCACTCAGTAGTTTAGCCACTCAGTAGTTCAGACACTCAGTAGTTTAACCACTCAGTAGTTTAGCCACTCAGTAGTTTAGCCACTCAGTAGTTTAGCCACTCAGTAGTTCAGACACTCAGTAGTTTAGCCACTCAGTAGTTTAGCCACTCAGTAGTTTAACCACTCAGTAGGTTAGCCACTCAGTAGTTTATCCACTCAGTAGTTTAGCCACTCAGTAGTTTAGCCAGTCAGTAGGTTAGCCACTCAGTAGTTTAGCCACTCAGTAGTTTAGACACTCAGTAGTTTAGCCAGTCAGTAGTTTAGCCACTCAGTAGTTTAGCCACTCAGTAGATTAGCCACTCAGTAGTTTAGCCACTCAGTAGTTTAACCACTCAGTAGGTTAGCCACTCAGTAGTTTAGCCACTCAGAAGTTTAGCCACTCAGTAGTTTAGCCACTCAGTAGTTTAGCCACTCAGTAGTTTAGCTACTCAGTAGTTTAGCCACTCAGTAGTTTAGACACTCAGTAGTTCAGACACTCAGTAGTTTAGCCACTCAGTAGTTTAGCCACTCAGTAGTTTAACCACTCAGTAGGTTAGCCACTCAGTAGTTTAGCCACTCAGTAGTTTAGCCACTCAGTAGTTTAACCACTCAGTAGTATAGCCACTCAGTAGTTTAGCCACTCAGTAGTTTAGCCACTCAGTAGTTTAGACGCTCAGTAGTTTAGCCACTCAGTAGTTTAGCCACTCAGTAGTTTAGCCACTCAGTAGTTTATCCACTCAGTAGTTTAGACACTCAGTAGTTTAGCCACTCAGTAGTTTAGCCACTCAGTAGTTTAACCGCTTAGTTGGTTAGCCACTCAGTAGTTTAGCCACTCAGTAGTTTAACCACTCAGTAGTTTAGCCACTCAGTAGTTCAGATACTCAGTAGTTTAGCCACTCAGTAGTTCAGATACTCAGTAGTTTAGCCACTCAGTAGTTTAGCCACTCAGTAGTTCAGACACTCAGTAGTTTAGTCACTCAGTAGTTTAGCCACTCAGTAGTTTAACCACTCAGTAGGTTAGCCACTCAGTAGTTTAGCCACTCAGTAGTTGAGCCACTCAGTAGTTTAGCCACTCAGTAGTTTAGCCACTCAGTAGTTTAGCCACTCAGTAGGTTATCCACTCTGTAGTTTAGCCACTCAGTAGTTTAGCCACTCAGTAGTTCAGACACTCAGTAGTTTAGCCACTCAGTAGTTTAGCCACTCAGTAGTTTAGCCACTCAGTAGTTTAGCCACTCAGTAGTTTAGCCACTCAGTAGTTTAGCCACACAGTAGTTTAACCACTCAGTAGTTTAGCCACTCAGTAGTTTAGCCACTCAGTAGTTTAGCCACTCAGTAGTTTAGACTCTCAGTAGTTTAGCCACTCAGTAGTTTAGCCACTCAGTAGTTTAGCCACTCAGTAGTTCAGACACTCAGTAGTTTAACCACTCAGTAGTTTAGCCACTCAGTAGTTCAGACACTCAGTAGTTTAGCCAATCAGTAGTTTAGCCACTCAGTAGTTTAACCTCTCAGTAGGTTAGCCACTCAGTAGTTTAGCCACTCAGTAGTTTAGCCACTCAGTAGTTTAACCACTCAGTAGGTTAGCCACTCAGTAGTTTACCCACTCAGTAGTTTAGCCACTCAGTAGTTTAGCCACTCAGTAGTTTAGCCACTCAGTAGTTTAGCCACTCAGTAGTTTAGCCACTCAGTAGTTCAGACACTCAGTAGTTTAACCACTCAGTAGTTTAACCACTCAGTAGGTTAGCCACTCAGTAGTTTAGCCACTCAGTAGTTCAGACACTCAGTAGTTTAGCCACTCAGTAGTTTAGCCACTCAGTAGTTAAGCTACTCAGTAGTTTAGCTACTCAGTAGTTTAGCTACTCAGTAGTTTAGCTACTCAGTAGTTTAGCCACTCAGTAGTTTAGCCACTCAGTAGTTTAGACACTCAGTAGTTTAGCCACTCAGTAGTTTAGACACTCAGTAGTTTAGCCACTCAGTAGTTTAACCACTCAGTAGGTTAGCCACTCAGTAGTTTAGCCACTCAGTAGTTTCGCCACTCAGTAGTTTAGCCTAGCCACTCAGTAGTTTAGCCACTCAGTAGTTTAGCCACTCAGTAGTTTAGCCACTCACTAGTTTAGCCACTCAGTAGTTTAGCCACTCAGTAGTTTAGCCACTCGGTAGTTCAGACACTCAGTAGTTTAGCCACTCAGTAGTTTAGCCACTCAGTAGTTTAACCACTCAGTAGGTTAGCCACTCAGTAGTTTAGCAACTCAGTAGTTTATCCACTCAGTTGTTTAGCCACTCAGTAGTTTAGCCACTCAGTAGTTTAGCCACTCAGTAGTTCAGACACTCAGTAGTTTAACCACTCAGTAGTTCAGACACTCAGTAGTTTAGCCACTCAGTAGTTTAGCCACTCAGTAGTTCAGACACTCAGTAGTTTAGCCACACAGTAGTTTAGCCACTCAGTAGTTTAACCACTCAGTAGGTTAGCCACTCAGTAGTTTATCCACTCAGTAGTTTAGCCACTCAGTAGTTTAGCCAGTCAGTAGATTAGCCACTCAGTAGTTTAGCCACTCAGTAGTTTAAACACTCAGTAGTTTAGCCAGTCAGTAGTTTAGCCACTCAGTAGTTTAGCCACTCAGTAGATTAGCCACTCAGTAGTTTAGCCACTCAGTAGTTTAACCACTCAGTAGTTTAGCCACTCAGTAGTTTAGCCACTCAGTAGTTTAACCACTCAGTAGGTTAGCCACTCAGTAGTTTAGCCACTCAGTAGTTTAGCCACTCAGTAGTTTGGCCACTCAGTAGTTTAGCCACTCAGTAGTTTAGCCACTCAGTAGTTTAGCCACTCAGTAGTTTAGCCACTCAGTAGTTTAACCACTCAGTAGTATAGCCACTCAGTAGTTTAGCCACTCAGTAGTTTAGCCACTCAGTAGTTTAGCCACTCAGTAGTTTAGCCACTCAGTAGTTTAGCCACTCAGTAGTTTAACCACTCAGTAGTATAGCCACTCAGTAGTATAGCCACTCAGTAGTTTAGCCACTCAGTAGTTTAGCCACTCAGTAGTTTAGACGCTCAGTAGTTTAGCCACTCAGTAGTTTAGCCACTCAGTAGTTTAGCCACTCAGTAGTTTATCCACTCAGTAGTTCAGACACTCAGTAGTTTAGCCACTCAGTAGTTTAGCCACTCAGTAGTTTAACCACTCAGTAGTTTAGCCACTCAGTAGTTTAGCCACTCAGTAGTTTAGCCACTCAGTAGTTTAACCACTCAGTAGTTTAGCCACTCAGTAGTTTAGCCACTCAGTAGTTTAGCCACTCAGTAGTTTAGACACTCAGTAGTTTAGCCACTCAGTAGTTTAGCCACTCAGTAGTTTAGCCACTCAGTAGTTCAGACACTCAGTAGTTTAACCACTCAGTAGTTTAGCCACTCAGTAGTTTAACCAATCAGTAGGTTAGCCACTCAGTAGGTTAGCCACTCAGTAGTTTAGCCACTCAGTAGTTTAGCCACTCAGTAGTTTAACCACTCAGTAGTTTAACCACTCAGTAGTTTAGCCACTCAGTAGTTCAGACTCTCAGTAGTTTAGCCACTCAGTAGTTTAGCCACTCAGTAGTTTAGCCACTCAGTAGTTTAGCCACTCAGTAGGTTAACCACTCAGTAGTTTAGCCACTCAGTAGTTTAGCCACTCAGTAGTTCAGACACTCAGTAGTTTAACCACTCAGTAGTTTAGCCACTCAGTAGTTTAGCCACTCAGTAGTTTAACCACTCAGTTGTTTAGCCACTCAGTAGTTGAGCCACTCAGTTGTTTAGCCACTCAGTAGTTGAGCCACTCAGTAGTTTAGCCACTCAGTAGTTTAGCCACTCAGTGGTTTAGCCACTCAGTAGTTTAACCACTCAGTAGTTTAGCCACTCAGTAGGTTAGCCACTCAGTAGTTTAGCCACTCAGTAGTTTAACCGCTCAGTAGTTTAGCCACTCAGTAGTTTAGCCACTCAGTAGTTTAGACACTCAGTAGTTCAGACACTCAGTAGTTTAGCCACTCAGTAGTTTAGCCACTCAGTAGTTTAACCACTCAGTAGGTTAGCCACTCAGTAGTTTAGCCACTCAGTAGTTGAGCCACTCAGTAGTTTAGCCACTCAGTAGTTTAGCCACTCAGTAGTTCAGACACTCAGTAGTTTAGCCACTCAGTGGTTTAGCCACTCACTGCTACTAACTGCTCCCCTTGCACCTCTATTTTTTTCCCTCCCACCTCTAACTGCTCCCCTCACGGAGCTCCCAATCACCCTCTCCCAATCGCAGAAGATAGATCTAAGATGGACCGCATTCCATATAAGACAGATCAGTATTATTAGTCCTATTTTTATTTACTATCAGTATTTTGATACCGGAACGGCAAGCTGATGTCTAATAAGTAATGAAATGTGGTCTCTATTCTATACCGTAGTCACATAGTGTCTGTATCAATGTCTTATAACTGGTTCTGGTTAGGATTAGTTTGTTTAGTAGTCAATAGTAAACTCTATGCACTGCGCAGATCTGTAGATCCAATAACTTCGAAACAAACGCAATAAAGAGGCAGCACTGATACTGTTACCGGTACTACTGTAGTTAGGTAAGTACCAATTCACAGTTAATACTGCTGTTATGTGTGCATGACCTACAGTCTTATCAATATTATGAAGTCTGCACTACTAAAGTGTTACAGGTGAGACATGTCTTACTCTGTATCTGTAGCCTAAAATTATTCGATTTACATGTTACATGTGGGACGTCCCGCCCTGTAACGATTTTTTGTGTTACAGGCTTTTGTTACAGGTGGGACAAAGCTCATGCTGATAAATGTAAAAGCAACTAAAGTCTATTCCACAGTCAATTGTTGCCACAAATGATTACTCAAGCAAAAGACCAAGAACTTGGCTATCTTCTGATATTTGAATCTTCATATCAAGTTTGTTAGAACTGATTCTAGAGCATGGTAAAGCAGTGCACTTGGTGTTACACATGGGACAATCCTAATTGACATAATCGACTCGCACGTATAAAACCAGCCATATCTCCGGTTGTGTTTAGTATTTTTTCGTAAAATCTGGAACATTCCACTTCTTGAAGATTTTCCTTTCAAATAAGAATTTAGTGTATAGAATCCCAATAAAATCCTTTTGGTGAATTCAGGTGTTACCGTTTGGGACAAGTAATTGTCAAAAATAGGGGTATATTATCTATTGTTTTATTTAAATATGATATCAATAAGACAATTTGGGAGTTATTCCATTGCATTCCTCTATTATTTAGCTTTAAAATGAGCTATAACTTGTTGAAATACACCCAGTAGATATCAAAATACATCCCCCACAATGCAATGAACTTTTTTGGACAATTGAAAAACCTGCATTTTTTAGTACTAAAAGGTCTGTAAAATCTTTCAAAGTCGGAGTGGCAGTATGATTTTTTGTGCATCTGTTGGACCATAAAATTATCTTCAAAAATATATATAACTTTACTAGGTTCCAAAAAAAATTTCATTCTAAAATTAAGTCGAATCGTGTGGGAAACGTTTTTGGCCACTTTTTGTGAGTTTGGGCCAGTAGGTGTAAAAGGTACACAACTTGGTACATAATAAGTACAAAAGGTACACAACTTGGTACAATGGGTACAAAAGTTACACAACTTGGTACATTGTAGGTACAAAACGGCGCCCGGGATACAATGGTGTACCCGGAAAGAAGATGCGCAGATAAACGGATAAATTCGGCGAAAATAAACATAATTTCAGCATTCTTTAAAGATACAGACTACTACTACTAGGATCGGCATGCTGCATTGCAGCTGCATTTTTAAGAATGCTGTGCCGGCTTGTCAACAAAATTGCACCGCCACAACTCCCTATCACCCATGACATTTGCTAGATCATCCGCATCTTTAAGGCCAGTGTCCTTTAAGATGCATCTCAAGAAAGTCATGGGCTGTCCACCATGCTTATTCACTCCATGAGGCTGCCCCAAAGTACAAGATTATGCACTGGCTGGTCCTCACGGCGAAAGCAATGTCCTGCAAAGCGGAGGCGATTTTGTTCTAGTGTCAAGCTTGGGGGAACCAATGAGACAACTCCAATGTTATATAGTGTCTGGTTGGAGATGTGTGCATTGTACTTGACACAATGAACCCGGCGTAGCATTCTTGTGAATGTGCCATCCAGAGATTTGGTGTCCTCAGCAGTTAGAGCCCAGCATGGACTCCCGTAGAGGAGTACTGGAACTACTGCTGCTCTAAATAATCGGACCTTAAGTTTCCGATTAATTCTAGGTGACTTCCAAATCCTGGAAAGCCTATTCAAGGCTGCCCATGCCTTTCCCTTACGTATTCGAAGGTCCTCACCTGACTTCCGGATCCATGATCCCAGGTAACAGAAATCGTCCACATGCTCAAGCATACCATCCTTTGAGCTTATGCTCATCCGATCAGAGACTTGCTGAGGACTTTCAAAGTTAACTGTCAGAATTTTGGTCTTTCTGGAGTTAATAA
Source organism: Nemertoderma westbladi (assembly GCA_032718475.1). Lineage (NCBI taxonomy): Eukaryota > Metazoa > Xenacoelomorpha > Nemertodermatida > Nemertodermatidae > Nemertoderma > Nemertoderma westbladi. The sequence goes on from JAUCBJ010003816.1 coordinate 23,307, forward strand.
AAAGACCAACACTAGAAGCAGCATGTTCTAATGAGCTGAGGAGCCGTTGGGCTCCCTCTAATGATTCTGAGAGTACTCCTAAGTCATCAGCAAAGTCTAGATCAGTTAGGTACTTGGCAGGATTTCCTCGACTTCTGGAGCCAGTAGGTGGAGTTATCATCGCCCCATCATCATTATAATGATCTAAGGACATGCGTAGAACATAGTCAACCACAATAATGAACAAGAATGGTGCAAGTGTGTCTCCTTGGAGGACGCCCCATAACACTTCAAATGGTTCTGTGTCACCGTCAACAGTAGACACAAATGTTGTCGAACCATCATATACTGATCTGATTGCTGCAATAATTTCATCAGGAATCCCATATAATGAAAGTATGGTGAACATACGTGAGCGAGAGACTGAATCAAAGGCCTTGAAGAAGTCAACAAAGATAACAGCCAGATGCCTGTCTTTCTGCTTTGATAACTCTTCAATTATCCTTCTAAGTGCCAAAATGGGCTCCATGGTCCCACGACCTATACGGAACCCATTCTGATTTCCACGGAGCAGTCTCTCAATGGGATCCCTGATGCGATTTAATAGAATCCTATTGTATAGCTTTGCAGCAATCGAGATCAATGAGATTCCCCGAAAAGAACCATAGAGTGTTAGGTTGCCCTTCTTGGGAACTGGCTCCAACTTATTTGTTTTCATTTCTTGTGGGACTTTTGTTGTTCGGTACATGTCTACTATGATGGGATAGATGAGCTTTAAACACTCAGGTATTTTAAAGACCTCAGGGGGAACACCATCTACTCCACTGGCACGATTGGTCTTAATGCTCTTTGCAGCAGCCTTCACTTCTGCAAAGGAGATATCGCCAATGGGAATATCTGGGAGTACAGACTCAGACACTTTTACTTCTATAAAGTTATCAGGCAATACCCTGTGGGCTTTCCAACCATTGAGGCGATCGGCTGGTGATTCAGCCTTAACCTTGGTGGTTGGTTGGCTTTTCCGCCCAGTAAGCAGATTGATCGATTTCCATGCCTGGGATGATTGCCTGCTGTCGTCAGCATCATTGATGGCATCAACCTGTTGGTTTATTAGCTCCTGTAGATTAGCAGAGTACTGCCTGTTCAGGGACCTAGATGCAGCCTTAACTGCATTCTTGGCTGCTGTAGTCTGTTTGAGCCGGGACTCTTTCTGCGCCTTATGAAGGTCATTTCGGCACTTCTGAATTTTGTTGTCAGTCCAGGGGGCCCTTTTCCTGTTTCGAGGGTATACAGGAACTGTTTCTGCAGCTGCTAACTTAACTGCTTCTGTAAAGGCAGTATAGCCCTCACAGTGATCTGCCGCCTCAGAGGCAAGAGCCTCATACCTGTTTCTCAGCTGTAGTGTGAAGCTGGATCTCACACTTGGCTGTTGCAACAGAGAGGACCAGTCATGCCGCGGCAAGGCAGATTTCGTTGTTCTGCTTAGCACGCAGACTAAGTCTTACCTTGGCCACAATAAGGCGGTGATCACTGGAGAAGGGTCGAAGTGTAAATGCATTACAGTCTTGTATAGAGCTCCTGTATTTCCTACGAAACAGAATATGGTCTATCTGGGACTTGTGACCACTGGGTCCACTATGAGTCCATAGCTTTCCAGTTCGCTTCTTGAACTGGGTTCCAGCCGAAAACAATCCATTTCCAGAGATAAAATCCTGAAGATGGACAGAATTTCGGTTAACACTATTGCTATAGACCCAGGGCGATGTAGGTGATTGATGCAGACTTGCAGAGACAGGCAAGATACAGACAGACTGCGGGAATACAGGAATAACGGGAGTTTGCGTAAATTAGCGGGAATCTCGAAAACTTTCCCGAGATCACTTCCGTTTTTAATGTACCGGTACCCAATTGTGCCCACATCCAGATCGATCCGATAACCGATCACGTCGCCTAGTCCGTATGGTTGTCCAAAGTCTGACTGTCTGATAGTCGTCAAAACGCCGCCTGAAGCACTTCTTACCGTTTCCTCCGAAGCCAAAACTATTTTTATCAGTCCCGATATCGAGTGTCGCGCTTCCGGTGCTCCAACCAACCAGACTGCCAGACATGGCCCCTCGCAACTCGTCCTTTACCGTCGCCTCGCAATACAGCAATAGCTGAATAGTAACGATCGGATCCGACTATTCCTTTAGTCGTCCGGCTGTCCGGGTACCGTGCAGCCGTGCCAACTCCTCTGGTCACGCGCATGACACAGCAATCCGTCCTGCCGTCCGGGGAGATGGCCAACTGGTCACCTCTATCGCTCTATCGAATGGGTTCAACTGAAATTTCGTAGGCCTAGTTCTTCCCCCCGATTTCCCATCGAGTTTTCCATCTCGGAGTTTGTACCGTAGACAGGTAGAGTTTCATGGACCCGCTGTAGTATCGGGATACAGAATGCCCCGGCTGCCCGCTTCCCGTTTCCGCCGCCATCAGCGCAGTCTCCACCGCCCAGGATCAGAGCTGCAGAGGGGCAGCCTCACCCTGCAACGCTGCAAGTTGGTCGGTAGGACGGTAGACTCCATTCCAGGACATCCAACGCACGTCCGATTTCCTTCTGAACACCACAGTCTGACAGTCAGCTACAGAGCTACGAACGATCCCATACTGTGTACTGCAGTACTGCCATACCTGCATACTGCCATATACAGATATACAATAATGCAATAGGCCAATAGTCATACTGCCAGACTGCGTTCAGTGTTAGGAAAAACAGAAGTAGGCCTAAGCAGCTATAGGCTTGTACAGTCTGCAGTCTGACAGTTGTAGCTACAATAATTGCCGAAATGCATCGGATCGGATCGGATCGGATCGGAACGGATCGGATCGGATCGGATCGGACGGCATCTGACTATAAATGCACCCTATTATTTAAATTGGCCAAGGTAATACCGAGTTACAAAGCGGAAACAAAGTTGGATAAAGAGAATTACAGACCTGTGTCACTCCTAACAATCTTATCAAAGGTCATTGACCAACCAATATACTTACAGGTCTATAATTACGTTGAAACATATAAAATATTAGACCCCCTACAATCAGGATACAGGAAAGGATTTTCAGTGGAGACCTGTATGATGTATCTCAATAACTATATTAAAGAAGCTGTAGAAGAAGGCAAAGTAACGGGCGTCGTATTTATAGACCTTCGGAAAGCGTTTGACACGGTGGATCATGATATACTCCTATCAAAGCTGAGTTTCATTGGTTTCTCGGACCCAACAGTTGCATGGTTTAAGTCATACCTGAGTGGTCGGCGTCAAGTTGTCTGTATCAGAGGTACACTCTCGTCTGTCAGAGAGCTAATAAAGTGGGGTGTCCCGCAGGGTGGAATACTGTCAGTTCTTTTATTCTTGATATATGTGAATGATCTAGACATAGTCTTAACCTCTCGAAACGGATGTAAAGCGGGCATTGAAAGAGCCCAATGGTGACAATTCACATCCAGATGCATTATCGTCTGATACATGTGTATCTCTAAAGCTAGCTGATGACTCAAACTTACTGGCCAAACATGACAATGCAGGAGTCTTATCTGTTGTGCTTTCTAGGACATTGATCAACATTTATGACTGGGCGACAGACAACACGCAACAGGTTAAGCTTAAATTTCAAAAAAACAAAAACTATCATATTCGGAACTGTACGCGCTTTTGTAAGACCTTTAGCAGTTTAACCTGCCAAAATTTATATGTCTTTTGGTTTATAAATCGACTCTAGAAGATGACAATATTTAATACCAATAAACACAACATTAGCAGAAGCCAGCCTAGTGCGCGTCCATTCACCCGCTGGATAATCCCGGGAGACTGGCTTAGATTATTATTGCAGTGAAGCTTACGGTATTGTATTATTCGATTGATCGTTAATAATTAATTTCTGACTAATATTATTCACTTTCGGGAAATATTAACAGTTCCTTTTAGGACGTGGCGCTCTATCTAAGTAAACAGAGATATGACTTATACTAATCACAACGGTAAGTCGGTAAGGCTTATGATTCACGTATGAGGCGCATTCTTTAGGAAATGCTTAGTTATCAGCCACAATCATGCACACTACCGGTAACACACAATACTGCTCACTAACTTGCCGACCGTCAATGAATTTTATCATATATAAAGAAAATAGCAACGGACCAATGTAGTGCTTATCAAATAGCATTAAATTCAATACACACCACAATAATATAAGTCGCAATCGCTATATATAACCCGTCTTTCTAACCTGTAGTGTATCAAGAAAATTGGGAAATTTGGGTTCTTTATAAATGTTCTCCAGATAATATTCAATCAACTGATATAAAATATGACAACAGTAAAAACATTAAGACGGTAGGTTAAGATATAATATGAACAGATATGTACAGTGATATGTTAAGAATTGTGCCGCCGATTTGATTTGATTTGATAACAGTCATACGCTCTATAATCTTAAGCCTACTAATGTTTCTTTTTAGAGCCGTTGTTTCTGGCTTAGACAGCAATAACAACAAAGTATCAGTAAAAAACTGTAAGACTGAACAATCCCAGTATGATCGGCTCAAAGCTCCACATCGACAGAGAGAATCGCTCTGATTGGCTGAAGCCAAACAAAGAACCATGCGCCCAATGGCTGTTTCCATTTAAGCAACCAGCTGTTAGATGTCGTAATCTGAATCATCACGGCTAAACTGTGTAAAAGTATTTGCCGTATTGCAGGTTTTTTGCCTTACCATGTCCGCTAAAACACGTATATAGAAGAATGACTTTTATGTCCGTTAAAAACACCTGTAACGGTACCTTGCGGGCAAGGGGAATATATATACAGTTAGAGAACCCTTTTAGAGTATTCCAGCGCCTAGGGGGAAACTGGATTGCGAAGCAAAGGGGCCAGTTATATCCCACAGAAGCTTTTACACCGCTCCCAGAAAATGGGATTTGAGTCTATTAATATACAAAAATCACAGTTTCTAATATACGTAAATACTCTAAACAGTTAGTCTTTCTTGCGCGGACGGCGTTTACGCAGTTTTTTAAAGCTAGCAAGAGTCCTTTTCTCTTTGGGGCGAGCCACTTTACAAGGAGGGCTATAACTCCTGGGTGAAGGGTGCAATATGATTGCATCAGAGGGTGTAGGATTATGGTCGGTGTATCCGCCAGTCGAAGTACCGGGTTGATTGACGTCAACGTCAGGTGAGAGGGGTCTAACGGCTTTGAGAGCTCGTTTCAAGACAGCCGCTCTTACGGGTCCTTTACGAGTGGTCTGAACGAGGGCCGTGGGTGGACCATAGGCAGTTAGAAACTTCCGGGGTTTAATGGTCCTTTCCAACTCGCGTTCGCGGGCTCGGTATTCGTAAGGCCTTCGATGTACTTCCTGCAACTCGGGAT